>OY757251.1:6826688-7073084 GCA_963584085.1 Pyrausta aurata
GCAGACCGCAGAGGCGAGTACATCGTTATTATTGTCTCTATGTCCTAGAGGAGCGACGCGACGCATCGATGTGTTATGAAAGGACTCACGACGCGTCACGCACTACGATACGTACGCTAGTAGAACGATGTAAGTTAGGTAGAAACCCGCTCGGACGCCGACGCGAACGAACGACCGCGTGGAGCCGCGCCGACCCGATGCCGCAGACCAGTGAGGCGACTATATATACTTCCTTCCCTTTGTCCTAGCCGGGCGAGTGACGCGACGATACAGACGAAACGAATGACGTGACCGCGCTCACTTGAACGTAGGCGAACGCAGGTAGCGAAGGATACAAAACTGCTATTTGAGTGAGGTGGCGTCCTGAGTGAGCGAAGAAGAACGTGATAAAAACAATAGATTTCTTAGCACGTAGCGATTATCGTAGTGACGCGAAATAAGCGCGACAACACAACACAGCAGAATAACCCACGTAAAGTCCGTTTTACTTCGCTAGTCGAATATTTTAAAAAATCTTGACATTCCTTTTTAGCGAAATCCTTTTAAAACAATTTATTAAACACAAAACTTACAACATGCGTAGGTAATAATTAATTGTTCAACTAACAATGAGATATTTTTAAGTTAAATAATTGATTTTATTTATTTATATTATTTTATTAGCTACAAAAAGATTGTTTAAAATGTTGGACTAGCAAAGAAAAGAGGTAAGGCGCGGCGTTATAACTCGATTAACATTAAATAAATTTGTGGTATGCATATTCACATCGGGCTTTTTCTAACAAGGGATAATTTTACTTGAGATCAAAATGTAATGGTATCGGTTCCTTTATCATAATATTTATTTATTCTCACCTATTGTAACCTTTCCCATATCCCCACTAACCGCAAGCGTTGGTACTTGCAGGCGGTGCGGCCGTACTCGCCGCGGCGCTTCCCGCTGCCCGACGCGGCGTACCAGGCGATGGTGGCGTGCATGCCCGACGGACACCTGCCGCTGGCGGGGGCCAGCCCGCAGGTACATTACATAAAGCATGTTTGTCTTTGCTTGTCCAACATTGTAAACAATTTTGATGTTAAAGTTGTTTTTTTTTATAGTGTTTTGTCACTATACAAACTTAATAATAAAAATTGCACTTGTAAAAAGCAACTGTGACTGTGACAGACGAGGAATCGAACCCCGTGTCTTACGCTATCCGGGAGTATGCCTATACCACTCGGCCACCGTCACATTAACAAGCCTGTTTAATTTTGCAAGCGCTTTCTTTTTTATCTTGATGTTCCTTTTTAACGAAATAAATCATTTTAAGATATGATAAAAACATAACTCCCAACCTACATAGGCGAATCTTCATTGAACACTATTTCTTTCATTGAGACATACTTTCATATCAAATCGTTTAAATTTTATTTACTGATCAAAAGTTATAAAAAGATTGTTTACATTGTTCGACTAGCAAATAATAAAGGACTGTGTAATAGACACCGAGGCAACCGAGCACAACGATTGATCCCAAAGTGAGTAGATTAGGCATTTGTGTTATGGAAATCGGCACATTATACCCAGGTCTCAGAACAAGTTTACCGCGGAATTCGTCACGATAAAATCCTTATTTGCAATCTTTAGTCGAAACAAGAGAATGATATGATGATAGCGAGCCTCGGCCTTACAGCTGGTAAGTTAGGCTTAAAATTCCTGGTATAGTTATTTATTTATTTTATTTTGTTTATTTGGTACACAAAACATTTTATAGGCATTAAAGGGTTAAAATAATGTTACAGAATAATAAGTTCTAGACCCTTACTTAACATATATATATATACTAGCTTTTGCCCGCGACTTCGTTCGCGTGGACTTCAGGTTCGTCCCGTCTAGTAGCGCAAAAAATGTGTTTTTTTACGACCTCACATTAGAAACCTCAAAAATTGTAGCCTATATGTTATTCTGATGTATAAGCTATATTGTGGTAAAGTTTCATTCAAATCCATTCAGTAGTTTTTACGTGAAAGAGTAACAAACATCCATACATACATACATCCATACTTACAAACTTTCGCCTTTATAATAGTAGTAGGATACTTATATTATTTTACATCAATCCACCGGTATTAAGATTTAGAAAACAAACAAAATTTATTAATATTACCTACAGCCAAATTAGAATTGTTATTTTACAAATGTTTAAGTAGTGATCAGAAAACTCCAATCATTCACATGCATGTTGTACAGTAATCATAATTCTACCCTCCTTGTAATTAAAAATTTCTGTGGTTGTTGAATGGAGGGTATTTTGATCCGTAGTTTATCAGATTACAAGGTACACATTTTCAAATAATTCCTGTGATGCAAATTTCGTCACAGTTTTATCTGTCAAATACCAGGTAGCGATTGAAAATCGCCGAATATTTATTGATTGAGAATAATTTTGAAATAAGGTTTTGAGTTTATAAGCTTTTTTAAACGTGTCAAGCCGAATTGTCATTTCTCGCGCTTCAGACTGTGGCCGCTGGCTATAATTAGGCAGATCTTATATTCCGAAACTGCCCTGCAAAATGTTTATCCGATCATCAGGCAAGTCTTTTTAACAAATTATGCCTATCCTTATTTTCAATCAGATCTGTTCGGCCGACTTGTTCTGTTGTCTGTCTGTGTGTTGATTTGCAACCATTCTGATTCAACTATTCGTATAGTTAGATTACGTTAGAACGGCTACATTAACGACCGTATATTGCACTCTTAGGGCTCGGCGCCCTTGGAGGACTCGGACTCGAGCACGCTGTCGCCGCTGTCGGCGAGCGCCTTCGACGCCGACGACCCCGACGACGCGGAGTGGCAGCCCGCGCGAGAGCGCCCCGAGCGCCGCAGGAGCGCCTTCCGGTGAGCGCCGTGATGGTGGCAGATGTACGCGAAAAAGAACCGCAAATCGATGTACACGGTTACAGAAAGCAATTTTCAAAATAATTACGTGTAGTAATTTTTTTTTGAATTTATCAAAACTACACCTTGATATCACATACGATTGGTTTCTGTAGTTTTTTTTTTTATTTTCCATAAAAAATATTTGATGAACCAGCACTTGCCGAAGATTTTTTTTTGGGTACGGACGACGGCACGTCTAGGTAAACACTGCAGTTGTAATGAGGATTAGTTTTCAACAAAAATGTATAGCCTGTGCTGGCGGCGACTGTACTTCGGGTCAAAAAAAAAACCTCTAATATGCGTGTGTGTATCGATCGATTTGTGGTTTTTTTCTTAAAATTGGACTCCTACGCCGTCTACTATAATGCTGTCAGTGTTTACACTCTCATTATAGTCTCCTGTTGGGATCGGAGACATCTCTGTAAGATTGCCCGTATTTCACAACACTACATACTGCAACCCCGCGCTAGAAAAATGCTTAAAAGGTGAACAGAGGAAACACTTTATTTATATTACAACTCTTGTATACATAATTATATGAACGAACTAGTGACAGAAACATAGTTTAATTTACACAGATATATTAATTGGTCACCCTCTCCGACTTTTGGCTCTGTAAGATTGATTCAACTAATGATGTACCTGTCATAGTGAACACCTTATACATCTTACGAGACGAGCCTGGGTTGTGATGAAGCTATCATACAGACTTTTAAGGATATGTAACAGTGCTCTCCAGTTTGACTGAGAGGCTAATCTCAAAGATTTGACTTTTATTTCATACCATACTGGTACAAGACAAGCTAAGCTAGCGACATAATGATAATACTGTCATAATGGACCTTACACTCGCATATACGACATGTTGCTAGACAAAATGATGTCACATTTCAACCCTAATTAGCGTAAATTTAATGCGTATTTACTATATAAACTTAATAATATAAATTGCACTTGTAAAAAGCAACCGTGACTCTATGACAGACAAGGAATCGAACCTCGTCTGTCACAGAGTCACGGTTGCTGTTTACAAGTGCAATTTGTATTTAGAGATGTTTTATTTTACTGGCGCTAACTCGATAGGCTAGTTCTCTTGTTGAACCCGTCATACAGAGATTGTGTTGCTCTCTACACAGTTTGATGCAGAGAAAGCAGCTATTTGACAAATTCAGCTTCGTAACTCCTACTGCCTACGTCTTTTGTTCCGATAGTTCATAGATAAAAACTAAATTTAATCATGCAATTCCAACTCACACCCTGCTAAGTTCATGAATATTAAGTCATGCACTGGTTTGTTCATGACAAGTAAGTAAGTTATGAACTTACATTAGCATTTTTAATACAAGTAAAGTCACGGACTTACAATCGAAGTATGAGTTTTATTATTACATAGAATTTCCTTTAAAAAAATTCCGATCCGATCAGATTTGCTTGGCGGTAATATTTAGCATACAATGTAAATTATTTGTATTGTATTATAAGAAATTGTAATTCACTGTAATTATTTTATTTTAATAATTGCATTAATGGCATGCCTTGGATCTCTTGTAAATAGATTGCATGTCTTAGAGACACTGAAAAAGATTTAAAATTGATTTATTATATTGCCAATGTTGTATGAGAAATGAATGGAAAGAATCTAAATGCCTTCACATAAAAAATAAGGTCGAATAGCTTGATGGTTACTGGTCAATGGAGGAGATAGCACAGTAAAAAATTTAAAATATAATTATTTCCCATAATATTCCTGCATATATTTACTGACCACAGATCCTAACAGGGATAAGATTATACAGTCGAAAAATTAATAATATAAAAAGCTGACTTTGGATATCATTTTCATTAACATTTTGTAAAGACAGTAATTGAATTCAAATATTTAAAATGGCCGCTGGAAATTACTCTGTTGTAAGGCAGACACGTCTACAACACATTACTTAAATTTAAATGGTTGAAGAAAATGTTTTTCAAGGAAAAAATATTTGCAAATATGAAGGAAGTTAAAAATATTATTAAGTTTTGGCAAAGGAAATAACCATGTTTCTATTATAATTTTAAATGTAGTTAGTCATTATTTGTCCTAAGCATGCTTAATTTGACACTCAAAAAATAATATAATGAATTTTGATTGAAAGTGAAAGTTTTGGAACATATGTAAGTCGAAAGTATTTTTATTTTAGTCCAAACTATCAAATCTTTAGTGGTTATAAGTTGTCATCCTTTATACTTAGGTATATGTTTTTGTACAACTGATGAATTTAAGTTTATTTGTAATTTTATACAAAGTGTCACTGCTTTTACACCCAGTGCATTGTAATTAAGATTATTGATTTACACACGCCCGTTATAATACATTCCTCAGATTCATATTCATACTTGTAACATTGGTGATCAATTATTTTGTAAAATTAGCGATCCAAAAAAGTACGTTACTAAATTTTCGGAGGTGCTCTATCAATACAATGATTGATTTAGCGCTCCAATAAAATGAGTTGATGATTACTGAAGTGTGTATTTAGATGTCTAAAACATAAATATTACTTAGCGTAAGGATGAAGTAGCTTAACTTGCCCATTAAAGCCGCATAGCGTTTGTAAATATTATAACTAAATAGAAATATACGGGCACTGAATAGTAACTAATAGACTGGCTATTAAATGTAATATGAATCTCTTTAAGAGTGAATTCCCTTGGGTCCCATGCCGATTTGAAAACAACTTATCTACCAAAGACGACACTGCAACAATATATGATTTGCCTCAGTTTGTATGGGACCCATAACTAACAGTGTGTTCATTGTTTCTTACAGAGTCCTCAAAGGCAAACCATGTAAATTTTTATGTTTGAATATAGCAAATTAGAAGTTTTTTGTTGAATAGATTTCTAGAAAAATGTCATACACATTCACGGTTTTTTTAGTCTGGCTGGATGATGTTTTGAGGAATTATGAATATTGTTAAAATGTCCTCAATCAATTAAGATTTTATAAAAATAAAAATGAAACCGATGAACGCATAATCCGTATCTGGTTTAGGTGCACTAAAAATATTTGCCGTTATAATTGAGCTGAATACTTTTTTGGAGTTACACCTAAATTATTATTTGTTTCATTATTTATCACAAACGACTTCTAATATACACTTATCTCCATGGCAAATTCATTTCTTTCAAAAACATTTAAAAATAGAGATAGGCAAATAATCACACTAGTTATAAAAATACATTCTGTATGAATCGGAATCCTTTAAAATTCATGTATAAATGTACCTATTCTTTGTTAAATTCTTGAGTGGAAAGCATTTTCATGTGTCATATTTTTGGAAGAAGTGGGCGTGTATAAATGAAAAACATAAGTATTTTTACTTTGCTATTTTCAAGGGAAGCCAAAGTCTTCTTGTTTGTAATGAGTAAGTGTAGTTAAGGTTTTTAAGGACGACTCGAGTCGAAGTAAGATATGCTTGAGAAAAAATATCTGTATAAAAAGTTACATTTGATGAGTTATGTTTTGTTTCATTTAACTAATTCTCCCTCGCAATCACTTTATGGAAACACTTTTATGTACATTTCATGATTTAATTTCACCAAATTCAATTGCAGTTGATTAGCATACAGCTATTATTGGGTGAGATGTCACATCTAGCCGAAACCTCTATTTATACACATAACATAATACTTGAGTTTGCTATAAAGCTATAATATTTCTAACACTAAGATATACACATGGAAAATCTAATAATATTTAAGTACAACAATTGCTTAATGTATAAAATAACACAACCTACATTTTTAGGCATAGTTTTTCCACAATATAACATGGCACTGTTTTGATAATAAATCATAATATTATTTATAACGTAATAAAAAAAAATCGTCTTTTGGTACATACCAGCAGTAATTACAGGGTACAACCTAAATTATACATACTTGTCAAAATTACAAATTAATAACAGATTTATATGTAAGTTGCAGGCAGTACATATCGTAAAAGGCTAATACAAAGAGTACAGTTTCTTTATACACACATCAAAACTGTCTAGGGATATTTTAGATTTACTCAATTACAACATTTATTAGAAATAACATACAACATGTATATATTTTTTAAAAACCCATTTAACAGAACTTCATACAAAATACGACAGTGTCAGCAGTATAATTATTACATTTTATATAACCTACGAACTTTAATTTGAAATTTGTATTGAGCACACTGGTGCTCGCAGGATGACGCACGCACATAATCCTTGAGTGTGCTTGTAAACTAGTTCCTATTTTATGCGTCATCCATCGCAAATACACGAACATAATAATATGATGATTATTTAAAAATGCATGTAAACTTTTAATCACAGTAACAAGCAAATCTACAGCTTAACTTCTTATAATATCAATTAATAGAACTTAAAATACAATCACAATTATTTTTGCAATAATCTAATACTGCATTATTATTATTAATACACAAATTACACACGATAGTACAGTCAGATCAACACTAAGATATAAATGCGTTTAGGAATGTCATCAAGTTACATTAATATTTATAAAGTTTAAATCACAATATCAAATCCAAAATCTGCACCATACACAACAAAAAACGTAAGCACCTTGTGAATCTATATTAAATTACTCGGAGGGATAGATGCATATTTTAATTCATAAAATTAGGTCAATCTTAGTCTTTTCAGAAATGCAATGGCAAAAGTAGCAATATTAAGAAAAGACAACATTGATTATACAGGGTGTCCCGTAGGTAGTGGTTCAGCCGAAAACCGTAGATGGATAAGAGTTATTCAATAATTTATATTTTTTTCAAAAAATTCGACTACGTTACTTTCGCTGTCACCATTATTTTAGTATATTGTAAATGTAGAAGTTTTAAAGCTGTTGGGCACAAACTGCCCAGTATATTTTTTTTCAACACAGGTCCTTAAACTTTTGAGTAAAATTTTATTGGGCCAAAAAATTCAAAATATTGCCATTTTCTGAACTTTAACTAGTAAACCTTGTAAATGAGACTTTTCTTAACCCATGTTGGCCTATTCTGATAGATCATGACCTCATCAATCTACGGTTTTCGGTTGAACCACTACTTACGGGACATCCTGTATATTAGAAGTAGAAACATTCAGAAAGAAAACAAGAAAACCAACAAAAAACACTTTTTGTTTGACTGTTGAAAAGACAGAGCAACACTGGCGGTTATGCTCTTTTACGTTAAACAGCTACCTACCTCCAATAAATTTGTTTCAGACAAAAAACAAAAGTTTACAAAATTAATTTGTTTCAGAGATAAATGACTGCATTTGAGCCGCACGTACGCGTGAGGGACACGATAGCTCAGGAAGCTATCCTGCGTGTATCTATCGTATTTTGCCGTGCGATTTGTTTGCGTCGTCCAAACCATCTATCCAAAATATCAGTTTTTGTCTTGATATGGATCGCGAAAGAAATCAAATAATCCACATTATATAGCAGTAATCGTGGCAATACCCAACAGTAGTGGTCCGCGCCCTTACCCTTGATAGTTGATGTTCCTGGAGAGGTCCTGTATGCGGCGCGCGTTGCACTCGCGGCAGTAGAGGTGGTTGTCGAGCGGGTAGCAGCCGCGGCCCTCCTGCCGCGAGCACAGCGAAGCGTCGCAGTCCTCGCACGCGTAGCACGCCATGTGGAAGCTCTTGTCGAGCGCTACGATGCGGACGGTTTCCTCCGCACCGCCCTCTGGGACTATTGGTTCGCGGCAGCGAGCGCAGCGCGGCGCGTACCTGAAAGCGGGTTACGAGTTTTTGTGGGTATTTTAAGACATAAATGCTTTATAACATAATCAAATCCTAATGTATTTATTGTTTAGTTGGGCAGTACATATGACAGATGTATATCAAATAAATGCTCATATAAGGCTTTACAATTCTTTATTAATAACAAACAAGAAAAAAATAAAACAAAGACATGCAACATAAAAAAATAAGACTACCCTATTCAAAAACGAAACCATTTCCTTGTGGCAAGGAGGCTATAATGCTGGCTGCGTTGCTTCGTTGGATAGCTATGCTAATCCTTTGAGCTAGGAACCAGCTTTTGCTAAGGCTTTTGTCTTATTTAAGCAAATTGAAATCACTCTTTTATATACCTACCATCCTACCTTCATTTTACAGGGCACTACTCGTCTATGGAGTGACTAGCAATTGAATTATGAATAGTTTTGATTTGCCACCAATATTTCAGTTCAGTTTCAAAATCTCTTTATTTTATTATAATAACAAATTCAGTTTTACATATTGGTTGATGGTAACCTGAAGCCGAATCATCCTAAATTTGAATTTGATCTCCGCTCTTTCGTTTTATTTGAAGAGATTGTTCAGTCAGACCAAAATCAGAGTAAGTGATATGTATTTTTCCCTACCCTACCCTATTGTAATATTGATAAAATTCATGAAAAATGATACAAACAAATTAAAGATAAAAAGGTCAATTTACCTTTTGTGGAAGTCTTCAATACAATGAATACGATTCACAGCATCTACAGTAAAAGGTATTCCATCCAAGCTCTTCTGACAAACAACACAGGTGAAGCACCTGGGGTGGTATGGCTTGCCTGTGGCTCGCAGTATGCGGTCCAGGATGGGGTCACTGCAGACACAGCATTTTTCTAATGTATCCAGGTAATCTCTTTCACATAGAGCACGGCCCTGCACTGCATAAAAGGGGCGACCCTGAAAGATTGATACAAATAGTATTAAAAATTAATTTTATACTGAAAATAGAATAAAAAGTTCATCTGGTATAAAGTAGGAAGAGATAGATGGGAATGGAGAAGGCTAGAGGAGGGCTTTGCCGAGGGTAAACTGAACTTACAACAGAAGGACAAGAACCAATAGAATTCTAATTTAATGTAGACTGTGAGGGCTTGAAAATAGGGCTAAGAAACAAAAACTACAGTTCAATACTTAATTACAAATGAATACATAAGATGTACATAGGTACCTGCAAGTTGATCCCACACTGTTGGCAGCAGAAACATTTGATATGGTAAATCCTCTCCATAGCAGTGCACCCAGTTGTTTCGCCCATAATCTTTTCCCCACATCTGTAGCAGTTCCCACAGTAGAGCTCATCGTCAGGCTCCGGGGTCGGCTCAGTGGTTGTCCCCACATACCCACCATAAAGAGAGGTTCCTGATAACTGACTACATGGCCGAGGATTGATAGGTTCATACAGAGACTCGTAAGTCGAAGAAGTTTGAGAGCCACCATATGTAGAGAAATCTTGAGCATTCACTGAGGCAGAGGAAGGAGGGTAAGCGGACCCGGGCCGTCGTAGCTCACTGTAGTTGGACTGCGCACCGATATCACTGATTCTCGAGACCTCCGATCTCGTATCACCGCCTCCACCGGCGTAGATACTCTCAGATACGTTGCGCTGCATCGAAATGTTCGAGTAGACGTGGTTGGTACCCCCAGGGGGAAGAAGATTGCTGTACAAAAACACATCTCCACTTCGCGCTCTTGCGGTATTATTCCTCACGATACAACTCTTGACGGGGACCAAATTCGAATATGTAGAACTAGTTCTGCTGCCGTACTCGAGCCGGGAGGAGTAAGAAGGCTCACAGGCTGACTTCACGGAGTAACTTTGAGGTATTTGAGGTAGCGGGGCCTTGTTTTTTTTCGGTGGGATGGACGGTTTCATCTTAGCAGCATTTATGTCATCTTGTAATTTAGCGTCTAATTCGTTCGCGTAGATCCTTAGATCCGCTAATTGCTTGTCTAGAGTGTTCATCTTGACTGGTTTTTAAATCACTGCGTCTAGTTTTCATTCATAAATCGCAATAAAATCTAAATTCGTTAATACACGCTTATTTCCATTGTTTGACTTGACATTTGTGTGATATGACATGACTGACTGACGGACTGACTGGAGGGTGGTGGGAGCTGAGAAAACTTAGATTATGTATCAGAGTAGCACATTCCGTTCCGTTTCATGTTGTAAAGTACCTACATATTTTTTAATGGTAGTTTTTTTTATGTAGATAGTTAAGTAGAGACTTTAATATAAATGAATTTATGGATGATGGCATATCGCATCAAAACTGCTGCCCTATTGGCACCGGCATTATCTGCCGGCATCATCATTCATGCCGCAGCCCCCAGCCACACCGTCAGCGGGGTATAATCTGGCAACAAGATTTTTTTGACGTACGCCCGCTGGCCGCTTTGAGTATATAGCCCCCTGGAGATGCCAATACGGACACGCGTCTAACAAATTTTTTCACCACTTTTAGGGGGGAGTGAGGTAAACACGTACAGCACACCACCATTAGATGAATAACTCAACAGACACAAATTTTGCTGTGGCGATAAACGCACACTACAAAAAAATTCAACACATGAAACATTACACGCACACAATCAGAGTTTTCACGTAACTACGCAGCATACATACGAACAAGATAGTGATGTGACACGCGAAGAATGAGTCAGATCAGTTTGCTGAATGAACTGAATGATTCTCGCTGAAAATTTCTTTCATGTGATTTTTTATAAATTCAAGTTGTGAATATGCGTATATTTTTTAGAAATAGTAATCCTGATACATAGTGACTTGATCGGTGATTGATTGTTGTCCATTACAGCGAAATAACCCCAACAAATATTCATTTAACAGGTAGATTAGTCCAAATCGAAGCCTCTTAATATATGATATATATTTACTAATGAGCTTCAAATGATAAGTACACATTTTGATTATTATATTCTATAAACGTTAATTTACGTAAAAAGTTAAGACAGAATAACACAGGTAATGCATATCTACGAATATTGTCTCAAGAAATCATTTTTCGTTTTACACTGGCTGCATTAGGATTGCACTAGGGTTGTCCTGGAACAATAATAAATAATAATGAAAAAACCGATTTGAAAAAAACTAAAAAGCCAAACATAAATGTTTGTTTTTTAAGTCGGTTAAAAACCGATATGTACGTACATATCGGTAGAACCCAAAAGCCAATAATTTAATGTGATTAAAGGAAATATGCAGCAGCTGGCAGATCTATACTTAAACCACTCAAGGATTTCAATAAGGCTCTTAAGACTTACAATTACACATTGTGAAGATTGGGTAACTGCTTCAGCTGTTGCTGCAGCTGAAGCACTGGCAGTATTCAATATTGTTGGTTAAATTTTTGTATGTTGGTTCAAGTTGGTTCAGTTACTTGTGATGTAGTGTTAAAAATAATAAAGCAACTAATATACTACACAAAAATTGGCGAAAATAATACAAAGTTGAGGGACAAAACACGAAAAAGGGGAGCAATAGACAAAAATCGGGAGTTTTTATAAAATAAATTAAAAGTCCGATAACTTAACGGTAAAGTTTTGAATATAGGGTTCGATAGTCAAATCAGTCAGGCATATAGATGGGCGCCTACCCGGATATAAACCCAGCCACTGGATAAATATCCAATCCACGCTATTTTAACCCACCCGATTCCAATTGATACCGGGTATAAATTAAAGCCTGTTTAAAAAAATTAAATGAAATATTTTTATTGAAGTTTGTCACTTTTATGGTGTGATTCAATTTCTTTTCAAGTAGTTTATGATACTGAACTATAAAAATGGTATATTTTTATTTAAATCCAATAAAAACTTTCATTTAGTTGCAAATACAGTGCATAATCGCATTTTGGCAATCCCAAAGGGGAAGAGGGAGACTGTGTAAGGTTAAACAGTTTTACAGGACAAAATTTTATTCAGTGCATGCAGTACATAATGCGTATTTGTTGATCTAAGAATTAAGTACGAACTAACTTTATAAATATATGTACAAATATAATGTGGTTGAAAGGAAACGGTCGACGCGCCATACATTGCTTGCCCCAAAAGTAAAAATCCATGCGTCACGACCAAAACTAATTTTATGGGTTCGTTTCTTCGCCTTTTAAATTAATATAAAGTAATATAAGCCGTAAATAGCGGGGTTTTCACATAAAACGAAATAAAATGTGTGGGGTCAATCTCTTGCACACTATCTAGAACAGGTCTTTCTAGATCATAGCGCCATCTGTGTCGAAAAACCGCAATCTAGGCCACCAAAACTAAAACATAGAAAACTGCCCCGCTAGGGTGCGTAACGCGTGAAAATTACGATGACGCAAACAATAGCCAACGAAAAGAAGTTCCTTGTCACAGTTTTTTTTTTCAAGTTTTAGGAAGAGGTTGGTTGGTTTAAAGGTTAGTACCTATGGGAGGCAAACGTCATCTTCCTTCTAAAAATAGCGATTGCGAGCGCTTACTTATTAAACTAACTGCCAGTTATATGACATTGTATGACACAATATGCCATTTCGTTAAGCGGTCGCCAGTTTGCTTATAAGTGCTCGAAACCGGAATTTTCTGCCAAACACAACAATTTTTGGGGACAGGAAATTGTGTTCAATCGTTGTCCTATTTTTTTTGTAGATTTATATGCCGCTAGATAAAAGCAAAGTAAATTAACAATATTGTATTAAAAATTCAATATATTTTTTGCAAAATGATATTGTCAAGTCTCTTAATGCTTTTCTTTAACCAAACATAAAACGACTCTGGGGCAATTTACGACCGTGTCCTTTAAGAAAGCAACACTTCCCTTTATATTTTTATCTACCTGGGATTGCCACGTGCGCATTTCTATCGCCGTTGGCTATAACTTGACAGTTTTGAATGTAAAGTCGCTGCGCGTAGTCTTTGTAATAACTATTTTTACAACTTCTCGACCGACGACGAATTTAAGGTAGTACTGTCAAACAATGAGTTACAAATCTTACAAAAATCGCGTTGAGTGCATTTATTGTTTTGTAATACTTTTAATAAAAGAATGCTTGAGCAAAGAAGGAAAGATATGTCATAGTGTTCAACGTGCTCAAAATATAATAAATTCATATACTGATGCAAAACAAAAAGAATACGACGAGATGCAGATTTACATTGAGTGCTGTCACCGCTACCAAGTCATCAAGTGAAATATTGCAAAGTTGAGATAACTCCTTTTGTCTCTGTCCTTTTGTAAGTTATACTCATTTAAAAAAAACGGTTGTTCATACTACTCAACATTATCCGATTATGTTGAAACGAAAATTAATAAAATTTATGATTTTAAGTAAATATGATGACTGACGTTATAGCATAAACAATATTTCTAATCATATTGTAGGTCTAGGTATTTATACACAGCCAAATGATACTCAAAACAATGAGTATTCAACGTAAATTTAATAAATACCCAGCATTCTTAATAAACACCCAGGTAAATTAGGTATAAATCAATTTTTACCTACCGGGTGGGAATAAATTGGATATATATCCACTGTATTTTTACCCACCCGCCCATCTATAGTCAGGCATGACGTAAACTGCCACGTCTTACAGGATTTAGGTCGACTTAACCTGTAAGCCTGTAGCCCTGTATATAGTATATAACATACAGTCATAATCCCGGACCAAATGTATTCCTTTTACCTCGAAATATTTTTATAGCCAACAATTCTTTTCATTTTCAGACTAAATTTCAACATCGTATGACCAGCGGGCTTATTCGCTAACTCGAATGACAGTTGAGAATGATGATCACCAAGTATAGTTTCCAACTTTCAACTGTCAAAACTGACATTTCGTATTCGCTAAGTTCGGTGAGGAACCGTAAAATTTCAAGATGGCGTGTGGTTCAGTGATCATCACTTTGATAGGTCGATAGCCACCGAAAGCCTATCGATTATCGGTATTTGACCGTATTTGGTATTCAGTAAGCTCGGTGTTTATCATTATGACGTATAATTGTGGATCACTCAAGTTGTCAAAATAGAAGCTAAAATCACTGTTCGATAGCAGTTATTTGTATAGGAAAGTGATAATCACTCTTCTAAAATTCTAAATTTATTTGTTTGAGATACACAACTTGGAGCTCGCTAATTTAGTAAGTATCTTTGTTGAATAAAAAGTGAAGTGAAATAAATTGCCTTTGTTTTATAGAAAAAGGGGAATTAAATCTTATTGGAATTGGTTAAGATTCATTAGAAATTTGTATCAATATTTTTATAAGTAAATCATTATACCTACAAGCCTTAAACAAGAATAAGTCATTAATAAATATCTAAATCACACTAATATTGTTAATTTTAGGTATGGCACGCGCATATTTATTGGGACTTGCTGAAGAGCAAAGGCAAATGAATGTCTTGCGCAGAGAACGTCGGGCAAGGCGTGCTTTGACCGACCACATGCATTTGCCGGACAAAGAATTTGAGGCGCACTTTCGCTTGTCCAAGGAAACTTTTAACAACTTAGTTGAGAAGCTTCGGCCATTTATGATACAACGACGGCGAAATACTGGAGTGCCCCATAAGCTCAAAGTAACTATTTATCTATAAGATTATGGCAATATAGGCATTCTTGCCACTCAAGGCATTTTCAAATATGCAAGGTAAAAAAATATTTAATTTCATATTGATATAATTAGTTGATTTTGTTATAGGTGTTAGCTGCTGTATCATTTTATGCCCAGGGATCTTATCAGAAAAGCATTGGGTCATCTTATTTATTTAATATGTCCCAACCTACATTCAGTAGGTGCTTGCATGAGGTCACCGATGCCCTAAATAATCCAGAAATCTTGGGGACTCACATAAAATTTCCTTCCACACGTGAAGAAAGAGAAAATATTATGGAAAGGTACAACAAGTGGTACAAGGTATTTGTTTCTTTACTGATAAATTTACTTTTATAGTGAACATGGCACATTTAATGTCATAGGTCTTTGGGTAATGCAGAAAAAATTGAATAGTAAATAAATAAATAAATATCCTTGGACAAGTTTTTTTTCAATGCTTGAAATCAAAAACTAAGATAACACAAAAAACTTTCAGATTTATGGAAAAGTTTGGATTTCCTGGAATAATTGGGTGCATAGATGGTACTCATGTTGCATTGATACGGCCCGTGGATCATGAAGAAACTTTCTTCAATAGAAAAAGTTATCATTCATTGAATGTCTTAATAGTAAGTATAATTCCTTACAATTAATTGCATAGATCTTGAATATATAAGGTCACCTCGTTTTAAGTGATAATATTTAAAGGGCCGATTCAGCACAATAAATTAATCATTTTTTGTGGAAAGCACTATAGGTTTTTACCCGGTAGTTTTTGAGAAAATTGAAGACTAAGATAATTATTTTTTTCAGTTTTTTATTTTTTATTAATTAAGGTTAAGATAAGAGGAAAAGAAAGTTAGGGCATTGAAATGAGAGAGGCAAAGCCGATGACGTAGATAACTTTTTAAATTGTTAGGATGCTGTTTTAAAGAACGATATTGTCATTTTTAAGGAAAATAATTAAAAATAAAATCTCGATTTTCCAAAAAATTATGATTGAATCCTGTTTCTATGATGTATGCAAAGACACTGTTAAAATATTATCACTTAAAATGATTTGACCTTATACATATGCTTACACCAAAATAATTATCATTCTTTTATCTTATTACAACATTTAGCAATAAACATTATTATTATGAGATTCGAGGGGATAGTAGATAGATAAGAAACACCATAAATGCACTTACATAGTACACTAGTTCAATTCAATATTAGACCACCTAAAATAAGCTAGTCGATATAGTACACAGGCTCTAGTAGTTGTATGCTGTATGTGTGATAAATAACATGTTACACTGAAAATCTTTTTCTTTTTTCAGATTTGTGATGCAGATTTAAACATTTTACATGTTGATGCATCATTTGGTGGGGCGGCCCATGATTCATTTGTATGGAATCAATGTCCTATAAAAGAGTACATGGAAGAACTGCACAATGATGGGGAAAACTGCTGGTTACTAGGTAAATTTGACCAAGATTTGTTATAAATCTAATGCAATTAAAACACCATTATTATATTTCTTACCTATTTTTAGTTTTCGTTCCACAAATAGAAAAAGAGAACTTTCAGATCCCTTTGTTGACTATCTTTCTGTCTGTCTGTTCATTTGTATAATACTTCAAGCTCTTAACTAAATTACAAAAAAGCTATATCAAACATTTATTACTATTTTTTGTTACATACTTCAATACTACTTATTTTACTCCGCTCCCTTTTGAAAGCCACAAAAGATATTTTATGGGCATAAAAGAGTTTTCAATCACATAACTTTGCTTATTTACAGGTGATTCTGGATATGCTCAGCGCCCATACATGATGACACCTATTCTTGGAGCCACTTCTGGGACGCCTGAAGAGTATTACACTGATCTGCACTGTCGAGTTCGAAATACAGTTGAAAGATGTATTGGGGTTTTGAAAGCACGTTGGCGATGTTTGTTAGCACACAGGGTGCTTCATTATAATCCAGTGATGAGTGGGAAAATAGTAAATGCATGTGTAGTGTTGCACAACATAGCCAATGCTACAAGAACCCCACCGTCTGAACTGCCACTTGATGAGACAGATAATGACCAGCAACGCCAACCTGTTGTTGCAGTTCCAGCCAATGTTGATAGGGCAAGAGACAATTTAGTAAATAGATTGTGGAGAGCAAGATAGTTCTTAATATTATATTTATATAAAATGTTAGGTTTAAGTTCTTGTTTGTGCCAAATAAAGATTTTTTCTATTATATTCTATAACCAAAGGTTGTCTGGAAGAGATCGCTTTTGGCGATAAGACCACCTAAATTGTACATATTTTTACTGTATTTTGTTTCTGTATATGTGTGTTTTGTGTACTATAAAGAGTATTCTAAAGTACGTATATCAAGGAGTTTTTAAAAAACCTTTTTACTGTGGTAATAAAACACAAAACTTAAATACTAAATACCTATTTATTTCTTTGTTCAACTAATTCTTGCAACCGGTTTTCAATTTGAGCCAGTCTTCTGTCCACTATCGCTGTTAATGCCTCAAGCGCTCTCATATGCCTCTCCTCAACAGCTAACCTCCTCTCTTCTAAGCTGCGAGCCCATTGAGGTACATCACGATTGCGTATGACTGAAAAAAATACAATAAATTTTAAAACCCACTTGAATGTAGCACTAGACGCACTTGTTTTTGTTTTTATCATCATAATTCAACCTTTTTCCATGAAATGTTCTACTCATAATGAACACCCTTCATGATTCATTTTATCGATCAATTAATTATACTGTGTAATACCGATTATCAGATATATTTTCTGAGATTAGCTTGTCTGAATAGACGATGATGCATGCTTTCAATTTCAATTATAAAAAGATTATAAATGCGAAAGTTTGTATGTATATCTATCACAGAAAAATTACTGAATTACGGATCAAATTTGCAACAGACGGAGATATATTATACCATGACTCGCGTAACCGAGTCGAAACGTCGGGAAGGTAAATACGATGTTTACCTTATAAATAAGTGTCGTTGCATTAAATCCCGTGTGTTAATTATATATTATAGGCTGGAATAACACATAGGATACTTTTTATCCCGATATGCCCACGGGCACGGGAACCACGCAGTTGAAACCGTGGGCAAACACTATCATTTATAAAGATGATCTATTTTTGCTTCACCTTGAGATTACAAAACATGATTACAAAGTTGACTTACGGCGTTGTCGGCTATGGCGTCGTGGAGAAGACTGGCTCATATCTGCACGAGGATGCCGTTGTTGCTCTGGAGATGGAGTTCTTATGTGATGTAGAGACTGAGGTGGAGTCGAAGTCTGAGGCTGAGGTTGTGTATGCGAAGACTGTGGTGGTGGTGGTGGTGGTGAGGGTGGAGGTGGTGGTATAGGTGCAGGTGTACCAGTGTGGGAAATTGGAAGTGATAGTTGTGAAGATAACATTTCTGATGGGAAATCTTCATCTTCCAACCACTCTACTTCCATTTGGGAAGTAGAAGGAGAGGCCTGGGAAGCGGAAGTGTTGGTGGTTTGGGATGTGCTTGGCTGAGGTGGAGGAATCGAAGTGGTTTCAGAGGGAATCTGTAAAGGATATATTCATCTTTACTTTAAACTTAAACAGAAGATATTTGATAATTTTTAACTAAAAGTCATTTTAGTAGTGTATTTTTATCTTACAATAGATTAAATGTATATTGTTAGGTAAAAAAATATGCATTATAATAAAACTTGTAAGCAATTAAAATTTGTGATTTGTTTATTCTGTGAAAGTATTCAACTGGGATTTGTCTCCTTTCTAGAGAATATTAACTAGCTTTCCAAAAAGGAGACAAATCAGTCTGTACTGATATCTCATTCATGATGAAACTACTGAATAGTTTAAATATGAATGAAATACAGACAAACATGCATATATTTTTTTTTACTCTAACACATTAAAAATGTCTTTAATACGATTTTACCTTAAATTATATGAAGTATGGTTAGGTTGAGTAACTTACAGGAAATGGTATCTGCACTCCAGGCAAACCCTCCACGCATACATGACCAATGAGTTGTAAAATCCTCTCTTCCAACTCATTTAACGGTGTCAGCTTATTAGGCCCTCCGCCTGTTCTTGAGGCGTTGCGCCGAATATCTGCAGCCTTTGCTTTGGTCTTCGCTTTTAACTCCACCCAGTACTGTAAAAATATTGTCTAAGTGATTGAGAGGAACAATAATGATACCTTTTAAGGTTCATAAGAAGATCGTAAACAAGACTTACTCTACGCCACTGTTCGGGAGTTTTAGTGACTCCATCTGCCACAGAATTTAGCTTATTAGCTATGGTCTCCCAAGCTCTCTGAGATATTTGACTTGCCTGAGGCCCTCGCATACATCGCCCTAAGGCGATGTCTTTATTGGCCTCGGCAAAAGCCAACAACACCTCAAGCTGCCTTTGGGAGACACGTCTGCTAGCCGGCATTCTGGAATATTAATGAAATCGTTGAATTATACATACAAACGTATACAAATCTCAATGACGTATCTCATAGTAATAACGACATCAATATTATTGGTCGAAGTGCAAGCAAATACATGAGTTTTTAAGTAAAATTTTAATATATCTTAAACTTTTACTCACCTTACAGGATGTATTGCGTACAAAAACAAACAAACTACTTATACGATGGAACCAACAAGACTGAATTCGGGGCATTGGTAAAGTTGTTATAAATAACCAATAACACAAGCACTTCAAAACATTCTTTCCAATATCCCAGCGAAGTGAATGTTTTTATCTTTTTCCCACGGACGAGTAAAAGTTTTTTTCCAATATTTTTCAAGGAATATTTTGGCACTCGACATTCTTGACAACTCAAGTGGCGAACGTATAAACCGCAAAATTAACAAGTTAATGATGTCGTTCTAAATTATTTCGTGTTGCTAAGGATATCAAATAAGTCGGGTAATAACTAGAGTGGTAACAATTTCATGTCGATAAGTACCGATAGTTTTTGTTATTCACTGAACGATCACGTGACATAGAAGTAATACTGAATACCAAAATACCGGAAAGTTCGGTTGCTCACTGAGCTCAGTGATGATCACTACAGTGTTGATCACTTTCATCTGTCAAAATTAGCGAATAAGCCTGCTGGATATATATCCACCACCCACCCGATTCCAATTGATACCGGGTATAAATTAAAGCCTGTTTTTAAAAATTAAATGAAATATTTTTATTGAAATTTGTCACTTTTATGGTGCCATTCAATTTCTTTTTAAGTAGTTTATAATACTGAACTATAAAAATAGTATATTATTATTTAAATCCAATAAAAACTGTCATTTAGTTGCAAATACAGTGATACAGTGCGTACCTGCATTTTGGCAATCCCAAAGGGGAAGAGGGAGACTGTATAAGGTTAAACAGTTTTACAGGAAAAAAAATATTCAGTGCAGTACATTATGTGTATTTGTGGATTTATGAATTAAGTGCGAACTAATTTTTTAAATACATACATATTATACTGTTGAAATTTAAGAAAGCTTATCGACAACATTTACTGCAATAATGCAGCCTAACGTATCGATGTGTAAACCATAAAGCGTTTTATGAAAGGTCACGTCAACGAGTTATTGTGAAAATACCACGAGAGTATTTAACACATTAAAAAGAAAATGAAGTGCTTGGTAAATTCATTACTTGTCAGCTCTACAATCACACAAGCGATAAGTATGCAAACAATAACAAATTACTTTTCCAACCCTTTCCTTTATTTATCTACCTGGGATTGCCACGTGCGCAGTTCTATCACCGTTCGCTATAATTTGCCAGTTTTGAATGTAATGTCGCTGCGCGTAGTCTTTGTTATAACTAATTTCACAACCTCTCGACCGACGATAGATTTGAGGTATAGGTAAACCGCGAAATTGAGACCTCGCCTGCGGGGTACAGGGGCGCGGGGGGAGGCGAGAGCGGGGCTTGTGAGAAGTGCGGGCGGCAGGCACATTCTTTTCAAAATTCAGTACGCTCGCTACACAGGTAGCGATAGCATCTGTTGACAGTTGCGGACGCTTTGACAGAAGTACACAAGAGAATACTGTCTGACTGAAGTCTGAAGATGAGTCGCAGTATATTCGGACACAAAATCTATATTATTGTATTTTTGTCGTGTTTTTTTAAAATTTATTTCACTTTCATTAAGTCCACCGTTTGAACACTGTTAAATAACAGTGTTTAAATAAATGCTCTAAATATAATATACGAATATAATATAATAAAATATAGATCTAAACTCAGTGGAAAATAAACTAGATATGAATATGAACTCGATAATACACTCAAAAAAAACAGTTGCAAATGTTACCAGGGAATGTTATTTGAAGTTTTTAATTTTGCCAAAAAATCTATTTTTAATCTTATTTTAAAATTCCATTTTATTTATTGATCAAAATCCACGATTTTGGATAGTAATATTTAGAATTAATTCACTCTTATTGGTGTAATTGTATTGAATCGAATATTTTTTTCCAATATGTTATGTAATGTTATAAAGTGTCGACACTGACGACCACCATTGTGACCACTGACGTCACATATCTTAAGAACTGTCACGGCAAATTTCGTCTCTTGTGTATCACCGCCGCCCGCACCCCTTACATTCCCCGCTCTCGTCTTTCCGCCCGCACCCCTGTACCCCGCAGGCGAAGTCTCAATGAAGCGGTTTACCTATAGTACTGTCAAACATTGAGTTACAAGTCTTATTCTCTTCTCTTTGCTTTAGCAATTATGAAATAATATGTCAGTGTTAAAAGTGCTCAAAATATATTAAACTCAAATACTGATGCAAAACAAAAAAATAATACGACGAGATGCAGATTTATCTTGAGTGCTGTCACCACTACTAACTACCTCTTCATCAAGTGAAATATTGCAAAGTTGAGATAACTCTTTTTATCTCTGTGCTTTTGTAAGTTATACTCATTTAAAAAATATGGTTGTTCATACTACTCAACATTATCAGATTATGTTGAAACGAATAATACAATTTATGATTTTAAGTGAATGATGACTGACTGTATTGCACAAACGATATTTCTAATCATATTGTAGGTCTAGGTATTCATACACAGCCAACTGATACTCAAAACAATGAGTATTCAACGTAAATTTAATAAATACCCAGCATTCTTAATAAACACCCAGGTAAATTAGGTATAAATCAATTTTTACCTACCGGGTGGGAATAAATTGGATAAATATCCACCGGATTTTTACCCACCCGCCCATCTATACCTGTGACAAATAATCCATATTCTTTTTTTTTATTGAAAATCGTCTTTATTGTTATTTTCTAACAAAATAATTCGAACCAGCAATGTATTGCAAACAAACGAGTGCAGTCTAGCGTTGTATTAAGTCTACCGTAGCCTACCAAAGTGCACGGTAGCCTACCGGTAGGATACGGAATACTACGGAATACTAGGTAGCTTTCGTAGACAACGTTTATTATAGAATTTGCAAGATATTACAATAAATCATGGTTAAAGCACGGTTTTTTTTACAAAACAAGTTTTGCGTCCAGTTTTTAGTAGTATTCTATGCATACCATCTTCGTCCGCAGCTTGTGAAAGAAACTAGAGCACATTCGGAAAAGTACCAAATGTGACATACCAAGTCTCGCAATCGCAATCGTTTTAAGTTGAAAGAAAATCCTGTTTTACTTCCTGTATAACTTTTTTGCGGTGACTCTTTGTATCCAACATAATTATTTTTATTTTATGTTTTAAAATGAAATAAATCTAAAAATAAATATTAATCTCTGTTTTAGTAAAATACCATGAATTATTTCAAATTCAGATTAAAAAACATTTATTTCTAACAAGAATTATTTCGTAAATACAATAAAATGAAATCTACGAAAGCTACCGCATAGACGGGCAGACAGACAGACTTGACGAAACTATAAGGGTTCCGTTTATTGTCATTCGGCTACGGAACCTAAAATTGGGAGTTTAGCGCGTTAAACGAGAAGAGAAGGATTGGATTTTGTTTCATCATTTTAAGTATGTAATTGGTTTTTTCGAGTAAATTATTGTGGTTTTGTGTTAGAATCATCATAATAATGTGTGCTTTTGAAGAAAACAATGAAAACAAAGTGGGAAATAAAGTCTTCTGCTTCGGATAACCATTGTTGTGCTAAACTCCCTTGTTGAGCATTGAAATGCGAACCAGCATCGCATTTCAATGCATTAGGTTAGGTGTTAGGTTAGGTTAGGCTAGTTTAGTGTTAGTTTTAGTGATAGGTGTAAATTTTGAACTTTTAATAATGATGATTTGCTTGTATGGCTTTGACCAAGGACGTTAAACTTGTATATAAAAAAAAGAACCTCAAAATTTACCCTACGTTTGACAAAGTCGAGTTCAAATTCTCCTGATTGTTCAGCTTAGTAGTTGAGAAGACACGCACGCGAATAAATGTGTTTTTTTATCAGTATCTTTACTTTACACGTTTTAATATTTAACCTATTACGCTTCGTAATACAAACTTTAATATGAGTTATCTCGATGACTTGATTATTTAACGGACATCTAAGTTTTTTGGGTTGATTTAGGTAGCTCTCACTATGCCTATGAGCGTGTATGTGCATAGCTAAACTAAACGAGTATGCTCGTATACATTTAATTATGATAGCGACGCAACGCAAACGCATTCCCTCCTAGATAAACCAAACATCATATAAATAAATAATATATATGAGTTCAAAAGACTCCGTTGCGTAGGGCTTACCTTTATAATTTTTTTACTTATCGAAGCGAATAAGTATAAATTTGAAATGAATGCTGCAATTTAAATTCTGTTTTTTGTCGTTTTATTATTAAGATTTGTTATAGTAGGTAAGAGAAATCACGGTGAGATGGTAAGTGAAGGAGGTCTATTGGGATTTGGGACACCTGCCTGTGTAATCTCGTCGCTCTGCGTCGGGCGGGCGGCGGGACAAGGGAGGAAATGAGATCATGGTAATGGGTTGAAACTTGAAGGTCACAACAAGGTGAAAATGCAGATGAGCCGTGTGGATTACACTTTTTCAACTTTTTTTTAAAATACAAAATGTCAATGACAAGTTGTCTATTGCTAGAAAAAAACGTCTATTGCTGTAAACAAAACAAAACAAATGGTGGTATCCCGAGAAACCAAACAAACAGTTGAATATTTGGTTCATAATCTGTGATTTGGTTGAAAACGGTGTTACAAAGACTGGAATATATTTTTTCCAGGGCTTACAGGAGCTTTTGTAACCGTTCTGGTGCTGTGTTTGGCTTTTTGGTAGTACAATACAATCATGGAGAATATAATATTTTTACATTACACTACTGCCATGTAAAAGTTCATAGAATATTCTACTGTTTTAAAATGAGTGAGCATGCTAAACGAAGGACTGTCTCGACTACTTTACCTGCAATTGAAACATTGCAACGCAATGTTCGGAAAACACCAACTTTTTATTTGAGGTTTGTAGGCCGTGTTCTTCTAAATATTTATACAAGTTATCCTTACTTTAGGTATCATTTCCAGTTTCCTAACTTAAGATATGTAAATAGCCATGACCCTTTACATTTATGCTTGCCTTAAAATGTTATAAATTCAATTGAAGCTGTTAATAACCGCCCTGAGGATACACTCTGACCATATCTTACCTCAAAATGTAAAAAAATCTATTGATTTGTGTGTTATAGAACTGAAGTTATTTTACAGGAAACCCCAAGAAATTCCTTTTCATGTGCCTCACAAAAAGTTGTTAGAGAAAATTGAATTTGTAAAACCTGAGCCTGAACCATTGGTGAGTTGGTTTTTTATCAAGTAGCTAGCTAATAGCTTATTAATTAAATTTATCCTTTTCTTGCATTTGAACTAATAGAAGTATTTGTAACAGACTGGGTTCAAAGCAGCTCAAGAAGAAAGGTTTAGAAAGGAGAGGAAAGTGAAATTAGATCCTATTTCCTTTGATGCCCTTGATGATGGTGAGTAATTCAATAAATTATCATCATCCACTAGAAAATGTTATGATAAAGTTTTGGTTAGTGTGATAATGCTTGTTTACAGGCAAAGAAAAGAAGAAAAGGATAAAAATACGAGAATCTAGTAGCATAGAATTGTCTGAACATTTTAATACTAGTGATCCCCTCAAGGTAAAGCCTGTGGTGGCATCACAAAAAGAAGTTATTGCATATGTAAAGAAGAATTCGTCATGTGGCTTTTTATACATGGTATATGCGGTCCATCCAGATAATGTTTATTTCACTCCTTACTATCTGAAGTAAGTGTAACTAACTAGAAAGGCATCTATGTTGTAATGCAAATTATGTCCTTAAGATTTAGTCATCATATCTTGATATTTATTTACTACAGAGGAGTATAATTATATGTTTGCTGCTTCATTTTAGGGTAGTCCCTTATGAAGAAATTGATAAAAGAAATTACTTGACTATAAGCCCATGTGGGGTGACACATTATACCAATGAGATGGTATTTACTAAAATAGACGCCTGGGAACAAGAATATACGATTTTTGTGAAGCTCACGGATGTAAGTATTCATTAATATGAATAATGATTGCATACTGCAATTGCATTATGAGTAAAAAAATTCGATGGTGTTATTTTTACCACTACTCTGGACAAAATAATAAATCACAAATAGCTATTAAATGCTATACCTTCTTTGAGGCAGCTTAACCCAAAAATAAAGCATCATTTTTTGATGATCACTGATTTAGTGTTGAAAGATGAAAATGTGTTAATGAATGTGGAGCCATGTATATACAAAAACGAAAATCTCTTGAATTTATGGAAACTAAAGATATTACAATATTGATTATTTGTGTTTGTTTGTTTCAGATAAAGTTTTTCAATGTGTACAGATATTGGAAAGCCTTCTATGTATGGCGAAAATCTATATTATTTAGAAAATATAGCAAAATACGTGCAAGAATTGCGAAAAATCTGTTTATTCTTACACCGGTACTGGGTAAAGCGTTGATAAGCATACAGTCAATGTGCTGTGAAATGTATTTGAAAAGTTGGGCGGATCTGTCTAGAGATATGGATACGGCGTTCTTTTACTTTATTGAAGATCAGGTAAGTTTGGCAACAATACCACATCTTCTATAATATTAAATAATCGCAAAATGTGTTGATAAGCGCATAACTCAACAACGCCTAGACCAATTTGGCCAATTCATTTTTTAAAATGTTTGTTGAAGTTCAAGGATGGTTTTTAATTGCCGGAAAAACCCTAAAACAGCCCTTTTCTTTTTCCCATACAAACGTTTTCTAACTAAAACGACTACTCTACGAGTCAAGGAGGATAATAATTAACATAAAAAAGGGAACGGGGCGGGACGGAGCTGGGGACGAAACGAAGTTTGCTGGTCCCGCTAGTTTTATTTTGCTGCAATTTTAATATCAATTTACACCACTCTCCTGCACCCTTAACAATATCTCTGCATGACCAAAAGGCATAACTGGGAGAGAATGCTATTAGCATTAAGTCCATCTTTGTACACTTTTATTTGTGAAATAAATTTATTTATTTATTTTATTTTATTTTTATTATTACAGGAAAACCAGGGTTTTTAAACAGACAATATGAGATAGTATAGTTAACTCATAAACCTCTTACAGGTATATTATAGTATGAATTAACATAAACAATCGGTCAACAATACTGCCAAGCAACAAAACAACAGAATACAAAAAGAAAAAACAAATTGAAAACTATTTATGCAACTCGCAATCAAAGATCAAAAAAGCGCTCGCCCAATAACCGTCTTGTAAAAGTAATAGTAGAGTGGAACATGTCAAGATCTCCAGTTTAAAAAAATTTACTAAACTCGCTATAAGCCCGCAAAATAAAACTATTCCGCCTATAGTTAGTGCCCACAACGGGCAAATATAGCGGTGCATTGTTACGCAAAACACGCTTTTTAGGGGTGTTGAAATAAATTTTACTTAAAAGATCAGGGCAATCGATCTCAGCTGTAATAATCTTCATCAGATATACAATGTCAGCGATTTCTCGCCTAGAACTTAGGGGAAGAAGATGATGTTGCCTACATAACTTGTAATAATCATCGGAACTATACTTGGTCCTCGTACGATAGCAGAAAAGATTTTAAATAAAAATAAAAAAATATATCGAAATATGTGTAGAATTTTAGTTTATTACATCTTATAGCTACCGAGAGTGCGAGAGTATATACTTAGCTCATAATTGAAGCGCATTTGCCCAGCAGTAGGATATTTATATTCTAACTTCACTTTTATTTTACATTTTACATTCTTTTTGTCATTATGCAGATGAGAAGAGTGGAGTATATACGGGAAAAGTTAGTGGAATATCGTGTTGTTGTATTGGAGGTGATAACGCAAGCGTGTCACACGGCCCTCTACCAACAAGGCTTTGTGTACGACGACCGCAACATACCGCCTTTTCTAATCGTCAGAGGGAAACCTACAGGAGGCATGTCTTACACTGAAAAGGCCAATAAAAGGAAGTATTGCGAGAGGTTGGCTTGGTAAGATATACATATTTGCTTGTAGGTAAAAAACCGCATAATTGAGACCGCCTGCGGTACACAGAGGCGCGCGGGAAGATGAGATCGGGTTACGTGAGGGGTGCGGGCGGCGCGGTTTCACCCGCCCGTGCCTCTCACGCAAGTCTCAATGAAGCGGTTTCCCTATAGCTATTGTGGTTAAAATGTCGTGTTTTATCTCTCTATCATTTATGCCTTATTTTTTCAGTTTTATCAAACTCACTGACTACATGACGAACTATATGCTTTACCGATTGACCAAACGGTCCAACAAGTTGATGGCAGATATGTTACGTAAACACGTTTCTTTCACACCTGACCGGGAACTCTTGGAGGGCAATGAAGTGGACGAAGTACTAGAAGTTGTGCCTAGGGATACCGACACTTGCAAGGTAATTTTTTATACGTTTAGTTTCTCAATAATTTAACCTATTATCAGTAACTAATCACCGATCACCGATTTTAGTGGGCTCTGTTCCAAGTGGACGCGTACGTTTTACCCGACGGCAGTGTTGACCTGAGCCCAAGTCTAAAAGTTGTCATGACATATTTTGAAAAAATAACAAGTTACTGGGACCAATATGTACGCACCTTCCACAATTATTTGAACGAGGAAACGCTGCAAATATTCGTTCAGCCGACGGTCATGGGAAAGCAAGTGGAATGGTCTGCTGGCGTATCACCGAACTTGTATTTCTTGATGAACCAAGACAAGGAGATGCTAGCCGATATCACTTATATACCTCAGTCATTCCAAGACGCATACGACTGCGTGTGGACATTTTTACGACGAATGCAAGGATTCATGGACAACTATAAAGAGGCTCACGACATGGACACAGATTTGATCAAAAATGAAAGAGACGTGGTCGCATTTAGAACACTCTGTGATAAACTTAACAAGCAAATGGATATGATAGAAGAGGTTGTAAGCTACCAGCCGCTTGGGTTGATTTTCCTGTGTCTGTGTCCTTTCCAAGAGCTGTTCAGACCGCAACCGAGACGCCTCTTTGATGTTGTTCTCAACACGACACCAGAGTAAGTCAATCTGAATAGATTCAGCTAGCTTTCTTTTTATGTAGATATGGCAGCACATGACTTGTTAAATTTTTGACCCTCTCTTACTTACAAAAACCCAAATACGTAAAGATGTTACGTAGTTTATTGATCAGGATATAGGAAAACTGCAGTATTGCTATTTCTAGGTTATAGCCATTCACTGACAGATACCACAAGTACGATCGAGCTCTTCCGCCTAACCACTTAAATAGTTTGCTCACACGACACAATAATGCACATCAAGCAAAAGACGACGCGATGTGTAACCTATTTTGGAGTCATTGTGGTATGGCGTCGGTGCACACATTGGCATCAAATAATGAACCATAAAAATCACTCTTCTAATAAAATCACATTTATATTATTTCAGCATTGGCCACGACTGCATCCAAGAGATAGTAAACGGCATAGAGAACATAACGGAGGATATCAGCAAAGAGCCCGAAACTGCAGGAGAGCTGGTCGCTTTTAACTTCATGATGGACACCCTGGAGTCCCGCGTCTTGTACCTCGAAGAACGACTAGAGTACCTCCGGGAACTCTATGACCTGATGGGAGAGTTCAATATGCCGATTCCACCGGATGATATGACTGACTATTTGGGTATGACTAGCCGTCCCGGAAAACTTTGCAAACCCTGTCCTATTCGAAGAAAAGACTAATCCAACAAAGTTAACATCATGAAAATCAGTCCACTCATTATTGTGTTATATAAGTGATGTAATTGTACTACTAACTTGTCTGTATCTTGTAGTGGAATTTATCCTTCGCGCATGAGTAGTATAGTGGTGATATCTAAACTCCATTCATCTTTGCTAGTCCAACATTAAGCGAAAATATTCCTTTAAAAACAAGATAAACACAAAACTTACAACATAAATACCTAACATAATACCTTCATCTTTCAACACTGAGATTTTTTAAATGTAATAATAGTAAATATTTTTTATTTACTGACATTAATTTAAAAGTAACAAAAAGATTCTTTACAATGTTGGACTAGCAATGATAAATGGAGTTAAGATGATGTACACTGTCTCTACCGAAAACTACGTCAATGGCATAATGGGTAGACTCTTATGTCTATGTGCGAGCGTGCCAATGTTTGTGGTAGTGGAAGAAATGCTAAGTTCTAAAGTCCATTTTTTTTTGCTTGACATTCCTTTTTTTAAAACAAATTCATTATAAAATAAGACAAACACATAACTCACAACCTACGTAGTCAATTCATCGTTGAACGAGTTGTTTTTATATCAAATTAGCGGTCCCAGCGAACTTCGTTTCGCCCCCAGCCCCGTCCCGCCCCGGCCCCGTTTTATGTGAATTTTCTTTGCTATAAGCCTCACGGAGCCCGAGACCTTTCCAACGAATGCAAAACCGTGGAAATCGGTTCGTGCGTTCTGAAGTTATAGCGTCAGGAAGGAAAACCCGACTTTTTTTTATATAGAAGATAGTTGATTATTTAATTCACTGATGTTATTTTAAAAGTGTCAAAAAGATTCTTTACAATATGCGACTAGCAAAGTTAAACGGACTCTATATAGAATGTGGTTTGTATTGCAGGTTTGAGCGTGGCTCTGGGTACTCTGAGGACGAATGTGGACGCCAGGTTGGAGACTCGCGGCAAGCTGGCTGGTTTGTTCGCGAGTCAGATCGGAAAAGACATCATGGACCTTATGCTCGACGTCAACAAGCTCAGGGATGAAGTTGCGGTTAGAAATAAGATGATATTACTTTTTGCTCATAAAATTTTATCGACATAAAATGCCGAATGATAATTAGAAAAAAAATCATTTTTCAAAACTCGAGAAAAGGTTTCCAGGCAAAACTAACAAATTCTGAAATACAGATCCAACTTAACACACCTTCATAAAATCACAATACACGTTTTCGACTGTTCCGATTGGTTGATGGTATTCTACGTCATGTAGACACAGTTTCAGCGTAAAAAATAGTCCCCCTAGCTGATTTCGACTACAGTGGCCAGTCACAACGACTAACCGACTGTGCGGGACATATTATAGTGCACAAGTGTGTTGTGCGCAAACACAGGTGCACTCTCTATTCCTTTCACTCTCATAGCCCGATGGGACAGCAATCTGACAAACGACCGGAGATAGTTCAGGCGCGGGACCAACGGATTTACGTGCTGCCCGAGGCACGGGGGTGTATTGCCGCCAACTTCCAAAGTCCGGGCTACCCTGAGAATTTCTGATCCGAAAAACCCAGTACATATTCTTGGCCCGACCCGGGGATCGAACCCGGGACTTCTGGCGCAGCCGTCGCTTTGAAATGCGACCCACCAACCGCTGCGCTTCCGAGGCGGCATAGCCATGTAGCCTACCTGACTGTTTCAAGCGTTTTAGATTAGTTAAAATCATACTTATATTCGCCGAAAAGCGTTTGTAGCTGTGTTCCATTATTTTTTCCCCAGTTATTTGTTCCCCATATTGTTGAATGAATGGTCTTTTCACAGTAACGATATACTTACGATACCTTACCTCGACAGGCATCCTGGCTATATTCCGACCAATCCGACATGGAGAAAGTGATGGAAACGCTCGAAGAGCTGATGGAGAAGCTGCAGGCTTGCTCGGCCCGCGACCGCCAGATCCGCGAATGGCAGAAGATCTTCAAGATACCTCCCGCGAGGATGGAGGCGTTGGATGAAGCTATAAACGACGTCAAACTCAGACAAATGCTGTGGAAGGCGTCTAAGGAGTGGAGCGAATTGTTCCAACAATGGTAATCTTCATTTAAGTTTTTACGGGTAAAACGGGACTCTATTACTAAGACCCCTTACATACTGCGACTTTTAGCATCGATACTAACGCGCGTGGTGAAAACGCGCGACAGCATCGCGACTAACGCAATGAACAGATTTAATTTGTCATCGATTGCGCGTTAGTATCGATAAAGCGCGACTGCATTGTGTTTGCATCGCTGCTAAAATTAGCAGTGTGTAATGGGTCTAAGACTTCACAGTAATGTCCATTGGTCTGTCTCCAAACTGTTTTTAGTTTGAAGTTTTATTAACTCGATGGAGTCAGTCAAGGACATAATATTTACTATACATGATGTATGTATAGTAAATATCTTAGCATTTACAGAGCATCTTTTTTTGTTTATAAAGTAATATGTATTTTAAATATAATTTCAGGCACGATGTACCATTTAATACGTTAGACGTGGACGAAATTCAAACCACCACGATTAACTACGGAAAAATATTCAATCAAATCGATAAGGGTATCCCACCAAACAAAATCGTACCGAAATGTAAAGCTACTATCGACATTATCAAGGAAAAGGTAAGTTTAGATTACGTTCAATTAAAAATATATATTTATTGAGGACGATTTAAAATCAGCGTCTTTAAGCTCGTCAAAATGTATGCTGATACTGACTATAAAGACTCGCAGCAGTTCGCCATGCGTCTAACGACCATTTCGCATTTACTGCGATGCAATTATTAAAGCGAGGCATAGCTTAATGCGCAATGGTGCCATACAATTTGCAGATTTTACGCAGTTCCGCATACAATTGCGGCGGCGTACTAACCGCGTTATAGCTGGCAAGATTATTTAAAATTAATCCGTTTTTTGCATTTTTAGCTGCCAGTGATGTCATACCTCCGCAACCCGGCACTAAAGCCGCGCCACTGGGTGAAGATCGAAGAGATCCTTAAGACACGTTTCACACCAGACATGGTGATCACATTGACAATGCTGGAGGACCTGCAGGCGTTCCAGCACGCGGAGGAACTGATGGAGGTCGCTGGCCAAGCTAGTTCTGAGGCTGGGCTTGAGGCGTTGCTGAAAAAGGTGAGGTGTTGTTAAGTATCACAATTCACGTGGGTCTTCTTGATTTTAAGGAACTTTTAAGCGAGCTGTTTCTAGTCGAGATATCAACGCCGCTTACATGCAGCGTATCGTACCTAGTTTTAGCGCCTGTATACGCTCTGCGTATACACCGCCATAACGCTGCGGGGAAAATCGCTATGGTGAAGCCGTCATGAGGGACTTGGGATTATTGAGATAAACAATTATATTTCTGTTTAAGAGAGTTTTGTCACTATACAAACTTAACGCAACAATCAAACAAACTTCACTATTCAAATACAATTGTGTCAGGCAAAGAACAACGTACCTTCCTTTCCTTGCCTGAAACAGTTGTTTTTTACAAGTGCGATTTGTGGTATATTTAAATACATTTTTGTGCGCAGTGTCAAAATATACGTGCTCGCGCAAATGTCGTTAAAGCTACCCAAATATTGAGTCCTTGAAATAATATTTGAGGTAAAACTAATATTTGAAAGAGTAAAGTCACGAGGTAAAAACGCTAATTCAAACTTAGTCAACAATAAATATGCTATTTTTGTTACTAGTTAAGATAAAAGATTACGTGTTTAGTCGCGATTATAACCATGACTGTTGTTATCTGCCATGATTGTTAATCTGATTATAAAAGTAGTTGATCAGGTCCAACTCTGATGTTGCACCCGATTTATACTTAGTTGGAACAAAAATATCCCGGTAGTTTTTCACTTAGTGGGCTATGGCTAAAAGGGACTTGCGACCGAATCATAATGTTCTCGAAAACCTTAAATCCCGGTCTATTGTAACGTTGGTTTCAAATTAAAATTAATTGATTGTGCTAAGCAAAATAAAATACACGAATGTTACGGGATAGTTTCCTTCAAGGGGCCCTTTATATAGATAACCTATAAATCAGTGAACGTGTAATATTTGTAGCTTTGTAACAATCCATTCTCAGGTGGAAGAAATCTGGGCGGCGCTCGAATTCCCAGTGATCCATCACAAAGATGCCAAAGACGTTTACGTACTAGGTGGCCTAGAGGAGATACAGGCGGCGGTGGATGAGAGCAACATACATGTCAGCACCATACTGAGCTCGCGCAACTGCGGACCCATCAAGAGCAGGGTCGAGGAGTGGGCCAGGAACTTGGACCTGTTCGCCAAGACAATGGTAAGTAGACAGCTTTAAAGCATAAGAGCAAGCGCACATTTAGCCTTTACACGGTCACTAATTTGACGACTAGTGGCTCATTCAAGTTCTAAACGCAGCCAGAGGCTCAGTAACCGCAATAGGCTAGTTGACTAAATTTCAAAAACTAGATAATACCTTGATATTTTTCAAAATATTCAACATTTACATGATTTAATAATGATACGAGCTTGTAGCTCAATCGCATAACGCTCAGTTTCAACCGATGCTATACAGAATGTATGAAAATAATAGTCTGCAGCTTGTGGTCGCGTCTAGTAACCCGGGATTGCTTACTGCCGCTTGTTCCTTCTCTAGACATACTAGCGGTCTAGAGAAGGTGCAATCGGCAGTAGACGGGAGACTAATAAGTGTCAGGAGCAGGGTTGAGGAGTGGGCCAAGAACTTGGACCTAATGACGAGTATCTATTCACTATCTAGCCTTCCAACAATAACTACTACTACTAGGCGGGCTAGATGAGATACAAGCCTCAGTAGTCGTCGAGACACTACAGGTGTGTGATAGCCTTATCGATAAACATTATATAAATATCAATGGGTAATCCTTTCTGTGATATCAAAAATATCTAAGAAAATAGGCATGTACACATAGCAACCGAGATACTAGAGGCGCTTTTTTTTTCTACACGATAATATAACCGCTATTTGCAATCAGCTTAAAGCGCTATAGGAAAACGAGGTGTTAAAATTATGTATGTAATTACGTTTATATTTGTCATGATTGTGTTAGAGGGATAAAAAGATCTATTCTTTGCAAAATAAATCACAGCCCAGAATAGATAATTGGGAAGGAGGAAATGGGAGTGGATCAATTAGATCAGTTTGGATTCCAACGGTTCCAAACTTTGGAACCGTTCTGCCCTTCCTACGTTATTGTTCAGCAATAGTGGTGCATTGCACCTGAGCCCGCATTCAACGAGCTATGCTTACTACTGAACTGCTGTTGGTTGGTTTTGTGCTTGATATAACCGGACTTTTGTTATTTTGTTCACAGGAAGAGTGGTTTACATGCCAACAAACATGGATCTACTTGGAGGTTATTTTCTCAGCGCCTGACATCCAGAGACAGCTGCCTAACGAAACTAGGCTGTTCACCATCGTTGACAAGTCGTGGAAGGATATTATGCGCAAGGTGGCTAAGGTACGATGAAAAGAGTTACCCTGCTTATGTATATTTTTCTAAAAGACGGAACATTATGATCAGTACCTACAGTGCGACAAGGATCTTCTGGCCAACGGATGACATTGACAGGGGGCGCTAGCATTCAAAAGGTTAGCCAGAGCAAGAAAAACTACCTTGATTCAGGGAGTTAAGCTGTTTAACGAATATTTTTTACCCAAACATGGCGAAGTCAAAGAAAAGATTTCTTGGATGGAAATGTCGTTAAAGGCATTTTCTACCATAAGACGCATACCATGTATGCTCCACCGTTTTAGACGCAAAACGATTGTATTAAAATTAAATACTATTAAAAATTAAAACTTTATTTAAGGAGTTTTGCTCTACGGTATTTAAAAACAATTATATTAACAGTTTACACTGAACACGTACGAAAATAAAACAAAAGCGAAAACCGGAAAATTGGAAAATCTCTTGTAAGAATAGGGAGATTTCGCTACACTCGATCTGGCAACCGCATTTTTGAATTTGACAGCGTTAGTTCCGACTATCACCGTTGGCCAGAAAATTCAAAAATGCGGTTGCCAGATCGAGTGTAGCGAAATCTCCCCAATCTTGCAAGTGATTTTCCGATTTTCCCTTTTCTTTTATTTTTACCGTAGCCGAAGGTATTAAGAAAACATTTAACATGAGTCTATTTCGGCATTTATTTAACGAATACACCTTACATAATTTCAGCCCATTCACCATTAATGCTAAGCAGAATTCTGTAGAAGGGTTCTGTGTCTATGTCTTTTTTTAAATTAAATTAGCAAGTGTTATACCATTTTAGAATCTGGACTAAGTGCATCATCTTTTGTAGTAAGTAGCCGTAGTAGACCCTTTACATTTTTTTCAGTACAGTGAGTTAAAATTTGGTCTTGCAATAATTTTGATTTCTTGGATGGACTTAAAACTGTCATGGAATGAAAAGGGTTAGAGCTGTGCTTAAATTTTAAAATAACGTTGACAAAAGGACTATTCAGGCATACAACGCAAAATAAATATCTGAAGAAAGTTAATATTTGTGGCTACAGTAGTCGACAAACCAATACAAGGTGTACATTTTAAGTTTTTTTTTTCAAGAGTCCGTAACTCGAAAAGTACATAAGTTTGAATTTTTATTTTATTTTTCTAGTGACTGTCATGGCCTAGCCTATCACCCGGTTTCGGCTTGACCTTGACTTTCTGGACACCCTGTATATCTGACTGCGACTGTACATACACTTATAGGAAACATTCCTTTCTAGCTGTGTACATTATGGTAATGTGATAAATTGTGAAAATTAGCTGAACAATACAAAGGTTTTGTTTTCTTAAAATTATCCACAACTCAAAAGGCATTGAAATATGAAGTCATACAGCCAAATCAAGTATTAACACACTTTTTTTTTCACCTTGAGTCGGTCGTGATCACCTCGATTTTTATTATTACCGACTTAAAAAAAAAAGGATGTTTGATAAACCTGTACGTATGTGATATCATTGGATTTTGATTATATTTGATTATGATGAACCAAAACAAATTCTTTTGGAGTCGGTGCATGATGTCGAGCTTCTCCTAAATAGAAGACAAATGCGTTATGTGTTCGAAATAATTACATTCAGTCCCTGAGATAAATTTTCTTACAATATTACGTTCCTAGGTATAGAAAGATTCACTTTCCAATACGAAATGAAGATGCATATTCGATTTATTCGATGATTAGTGCTTATTAGTCGATGGTGTAACAGGCCCTAGTTTAACTTTTGATAATAATATCCAAGATTGGAGCGGTAGGGGGAAATGTATGCTACATGAATTAACTATTACGTATCTTATCAATTTACCAATTTGTTTACATAAGTACAACTTACATATTTGGTTTATCGCTTTTATCGTTATTAGCGATAACCGGGTTTATTTTTGGACAGGTAGGTTTTAAGTTCATTTGTTTTGATTTTGTATAAAAGCATACACGTCAGTATTTAATTCTTTACTTCGCTTTTTTATTTTTGTTTTATTGTGTTGAATTGGATAATTTGAGATGGGGTGAAATGGATTAAAATTCGAAAATAGAATTTATTTTCTTGAGTTTTGAACCAATTAGTGTGAAATTAGTTTTCACAGTCTATGAGTTGCGATTGTAACTATAGTTAAAGTCGTCTTCACGTCTCACTTCTGTTCAACACGTGCTCAAAACATGGTATAAAATTGATATTATATACAAAAAAGGTGACCATGTTTCGCTAATAAAATAGCATGCAAATAAGGGTTTAATCTAAGGAGATTACTCATGGTATAATCTACTGTCATTATTAAATTTACATAAATAATTATAATGTTAACTTAATCACCATAAACAATTTTAAATAAATAAAAAACCATGTGGTACTTATTATATTACCGGGATGTCCTTTATCGGGGAAGGCTTTAAAACACGACGCTAGGACCTACGTGTACAAAGAAAAAACAATTCACGCGTATGAAGTCCCCGTGGACCGATAGTTCGCTTATAAAGAAACTTTGTAAACATTTTTTAAAATATTATAAAACGTTCTTACTTATTTCGTTTACGTCAATAGTAAAAATGTTACCTGTGCAATTTAAAAAAAATGTTACTCTTCTATTAGCTAACCATACCTACTTATGACTATATCTAAGTAGAGCATCTTTCCCTTTGAGTGTATTTTTTTTAGTGTGCTTGTCATTTATAAGTCATTATGATGTTCCAAATTCAATTCAAATGTTGGGAAAAGCTTGCACACGTGTACTATAAACGATTTGGACGAGTGGTGGGTCGCGCCGTCGTGGATGGCACTATCTATGACGTGTGTTTAAATGTAGGTACAACCAATAATATTTTAATAATCAATAGAAAAGGAAATTACCAACTTATTTTTGTGCTATCACATCAATGATATTTGCCTATTTGAATGTTATTCATTATTACACTACTTTAACACTAAATTATTATTGAAGTTGAAGTTGTGGAACACACTAACAGGTAGGATATTATCAGGTGTAAATCCCATAACTCAAATAACGAAATTTTTGGGAACTAGTGTTAATGCTTGTAAATGAAAACCATTGTTAAAACTTACTATGTGGATTTGTGTGATAAATAAATCTTAAGCTTAAGTTATTTGTCTTTCGCAAGTGCGGTCATAATAGCCTAATGTGGTGATATAAACAAACACTGAATGGTATTTTATAAATATATATTTAGATAACAATATGTTACAATGTTTGAAACTCATACTTTGACCACGGCCTTACCAATATTTTCGCCGGCCAACACTCCCATGAATGCGTCGAACAGGTTATCAAACCCTTCGGTGACGTGCTCACCGGCTTTCAGTTGTCCAGCCTTTATCCATTTGAACAAATTAGTTAACGCCTCATCCCATCGATTGTCCCATCGAGACACGTGAAAACCTTGTATTTTCAGTTGTTTAAAAATAACCTCTAATGATAGTTTAAGAATGGTCGCCGTCGCCTTGGGGTCGTCGTCATTGTACGCGCTGACGCCACCGCACACGGCCACTCGGCCAAAAGTATTCATATGATCCATAACAATGCTACTGATATCTCCGCCCACATTGTCGAAATAACAATCGATGCCCTCCGGCGCTCCTTCTTTGAGAGCCTTAGCGATGTCGACTGTCTTGTAGTTGTACGCTTTGTCGAAACCTAGTTCTTTCTCCAACCATCGTACCTTCTCGTCGGAGCCAGCGAAGCCGATCACTTTGCAGCCTTTAATTTTCGCGATCTGTCCAACGACAGAACCCACGGCGCCTGCAGCTCCAGACACGACGACCGTCTCTCCAGCCTTGGGTTGGCAGATCTCCAAAAAGCCAAAGTAGGCGGTCGCTCCCGGCATGCCGGCCGCGCCCAGCCCGAGAGACGGCGACAAGCCTTGCAAGTCGGGAAGCTTATAAAACTTTTCAAAAAAGTCTATCTTCTTGGCTGAACTGTCGAAAATGGTGTAGTCGCGCCAGCCTTTGTGAGAGACTACTCTTGTGCCGACAGGATATTCCGGGTTCTTGCTCTCGGTGACGACGGCAACTTGAAAGCTGAATTGGTCGTAGGGAACCGGGGTCCTTGCATTGTATGCGCGTATGTACGGGTCCACGCTGATCCACTCGGCTTTAGCCAGGAACTCACCATTCTTGAGCGGGGGCAACTCCTCTTCCACCACTGCAAAGTCGTCCCTCTTAGCACCCCCTTGGAAGTGATTCTTGACTATGTATTTCCTTGCCTTGACCATGGTTTGTGGTTTGTTGCTCTCCGACACCGTAAGAATGAATGAATTGTGTAGGTTTGAGAATGGTTATAAATAGTGAGGAGTGTAGGTATATATTGGCTTAAGCACACTCGATAGATAACCACAATTCCAGTCATCGCTAGGGATGTGCGGTTGGGTAAAAATATGATGGGTATAAATGTATTGTTAAAAGTGGTAAAATGTGTATTAATAAATTTGAATCTTTAAATTCGGCGGCAAAAAGTAGCCGTTTATATCAACTACTTAAAATTAATATCGTTTGATTAGTCCTACCTACTAACATAGAGTTTGGTGCATAGAAACTATTTTTAAAACAAGTCTATCAAACAATAATTTTAGAAATTACTTCTAACAATAAGTATTTTATTTAGGTTCTAGCAGTCCCGGTGAACTTAGATGTCGTATTCGAGGCAGAAACGAATCCAACAAAGTAATCTATCCACCTATTCTCGAAATATTAGTGGTGAAAGCAACATGACATTTATTTTATAGAGTGCCATATAGGTAGTCCTCAACTTCTACAAGGTATAAATAAAAATATGTGGTAAAAAATGGGTAAATCATCTACGCACAACTATTGTTGTAACCTATACATAAAGAGTGTTTCTTTTTGAGTCTTTTTTAAATTAAGTAATACAGGATCAAAATTTGTGTATAAGCCCATACCATAGTATTGACTTTTTAAATATTTGCTATTGCCGAGTAAATGAGGCCGTAATTAAACATGCCAAATGGTTAAACGCCAACGTTTTTAATTTATCGGCATTAACTTGTTCTCTAATAGAAAGTAATCCAAAGATGTGAAACACATCGGGCGGTTAGTACAACTGAATTTCACGACAATCACCAAAAAACTATGCCGAGCTATAAAGCCAAGGTTTACTTTGATTGACTGTTTTCAAGCAATGTTCTGGGTCCGTCCGAAAATGGCGAAATGATTCTACTGACAGCAAATCCATGGTCGACTGTTAAATACAGTCTGAAAAAAAAAACATCCTTTAAATAGCTGACTAGAAAAAAAATGCTTACTTGCGTAAAAGGCAGTATCCCTGGTGGCGATTAAAAAAAGCACGGTCATACTCTAGCAACAAATATTACAACACTAAATAAGTTATCGTGGAATTTGAACATCTGGTTTATTTTTGCTGTGTCATCATAACACACATTTTCGTAGTGTGCTGCGTGCCTACAGATATCGCTTCATTAGCGAGTGAGATATAATCATACTTGTAGATGTATACAACGAGTTTTTTTGTTTTCCGGAATATCAAACTAAGGATTCTACAAAATATAAGTAATATTTTTCCGAAAGTAATATTTATTCTAACAAAAGTATAATGCACGAGTAAGATTGATATGTAAAATCAGTTCGTTAGTATTTGCTGACAGTGTTATGTTTGTTTGTGACGTTGTCAAATTCACTACAACTGCGAATGGTCGGCAAAAAAGGGCTAAAATGAACATACTTTGTAATTATTTTGTTGCTGTTTTTTATTTACTTTTTTGTTACTGTTTCCTTAACGAGCAGTTTTCAGCCATCATTTATTTATGCTTCAAGACTATTTTAGATCTTATTAATTCTTATTTTAGTTATTTTAAAGACTATGTTTTACTTTACACATTAATAATAAAAAGTTAACGCATAATTGATTCACTTTTTATTTTTTACGTTGGCGAAAAGCAAAAGACAAGAAAACCTTACAAACCTAGCCTACCATGCTTATCGCAAAAACTTTTATTTCGTTACGTAACTGTCAGAAGTCAGCCATCACTTAGGCCTTAAAAGATTTTATTGCTGGCCGTACTAGAAGGCAATTTACTACTATTATTGGGACACCATGAGTGCAAAGTTGAAATATATTTATTTTGTATGAGACCTTTATTTAAGTAGTCTGATTTATGCCCTTAATTTTTAGGAAAACAAAAATAACACGTATTTCTGCTCCTTAGTATAGCTAAAAGTATTTGTTAAGGCTATACCCTTTCCAGTTGTTTATTTAACTTTTGACAGCTATAAGTAATACTAAATCAAATAGTGATATTACTGATTCGATTTCTTTTATAGATTTTATTCATGAAGAAGTTTTAATTGCTTTCACATGCTCATTATTTTATCGATAATTTCGACAAAAATAAAAAAAAATCATTAACATAAAATATAATCACAATAATTTTATTGTATGTTTTAATAAATATAATCGATAATCGATTTATTACAAAACCGTTTTATGTATGTATGTATGTTTTAAGTGTGTGGTCAATAATTACGAATGACTCATCTCTATGTGGGAGGAACGGAGCCCGTCCATGAATTACAATATTCCCAGTAAAATGTATCAAAAAATATTACAAAACGTTATGTGTGTGATCTGTCAAAAGTTAAATATAGTTTAAAGACCCATATTTGACAGCGACCTTCGCGAATGTTCCGCGGTATTATTTGCTCTACGACTGAGGATCCGAGCCAATACAATTTACTAACCGTAAAAAACAAGCTGTGAATCAGATTAAAAATGTACCTAGACACCACAGAACGTTAGATTTAAGAAGGTTCAAGATAACGCTACATAAATGGCTTGCAATGACATGTTTCTATAATTTAAAATATTTTTTGACCAAAACAATTAAATGAAACTGTGTATTAAATTCAAATGTAAATGTAAATTAATTATTAATTTGCATACTATTTTGTTAATGGCTTAGTGGGCCGAACGTAAAATATATATTTTTTTATAAATAATAATGAATCCATATTTCCCTTGGTCACGACAAAACGCGTGCGCGCGGCTGGACCGATTTCGCAAATATTTTTTTTGCTGTGTTTGTAATCGTCAGGAGAGGTATAGGAATATCAACGATCTCAAAGTGCCAATCATTAATAGTGAAGGATTTTATAGCTTCCAGAATAATTCGCATGCATTTCCTTGTCAGGTGCCTCTCGCCATGCCGGCGGCGACGCAACCGAAGTTGTACGAGGAGTTTGTGCGCAACAATGAGATGCTGGATCAGATCATGAAGTGCCTCGAGGCGTACTTGGAGACGAAGCGGGTTGCCTTCCCCAGGTTCTTCTTCTTGTCCAACGACGAGCTGCTGGAGATATTGGCGCAGGTATAACATTTATATTTCCAAAGTATTTTTTAATTTTTTTATGGGAATTTTACAAACTCCTGATTGTTGTGTTGTGATGGTAACTTTTTTCTCTACACGGAGGTGGTCTTTATCTTCAAGAGCTATATTGAGTTATCAAAGAGAAATTCAGTTCAGGTTTCATTTGAATATATTTGTTTTGTAATAATACCCTTTACAAATCTTGTCTAACGGGCTTAAATTTCTGAGTGTGACTGTAAGAGACTAAACTATACTTTCAGTAATAAAATAAATACAAAAACTTATACTTATGGTATCTCAAAAATAATCAATAACGTGTTTACCAATAATAACTTAATAATTAATTTTATTTTTTCTGCAAGAATCATATCCATTAAAATGTCCCTAGACTCGTAACCCGCACGCAGTGCAACCCCACCTGCGAAAATGCTTCGACGCGATCGCCAAGTTAGAGTTCGGAGTGAAACTGCCCGAGAGCGAAATGGAGATCACAGAAGATGGCACTCTCGTTGAAAAAGAAATGTCCTTCAACACTCGGGACATGCTGCAAGCGAAGCTGGCTAAGACCGCCAAACCTGAGGATCTGACTACCGATATCATAGCCATGCTGTCGCCTGAAGGAGAAAGAGTCAATTTGGGAAAGGTTCGTAACGAGACAATAATCTAGAGGTTGACTCCCATGCCCTACGACTAATGCCACGGTGCGAGTATGGCAGTTGCGAATGTATTGATAATGTCTGTCAAATGCAAAGATTCGCGTGCGCCTGCGATTATCGCAAGGCATGAAAGTCTATTTTTAAATCGTGATTTACTGCGTGCTAGATTCATGCTATTGTTCAAATGTGCTTTGTCACTCTTGTGGTTCATATACAACTATGTACATTATTTATAATTACGCTATCAGAGAATGGACGAAATAAATGGAAAGATTTACAAACTTAGAAATTTTTAAAAATTTTCTGTACATTTGCTGTCGAAATACAAAATTTCAAATGAGCATGTTCGGAGTGGCTGAAATTTATTTTTAATCTTTGGTCAAGGCTTCAAAACATAATCCTCTTTCAGAGATCTGTTAAACAAGCCGTCCGAAGCCAAAATAAAGTCCAATATAATGACATTCTTGTGGCTGGCTTCTATCAATTTTTAGGGTTCCGTAGCCGAATGGCAAAAAACGGAACCCTTATAGTTTTGTCGAGTCTATCTGTCTGTCTGTCCGTCCGTATGTCACAGCCACTTTATTCTGAAACTACTAGCATCACACAGCTAAAACTTGGTAGGTAGGTGTATCTTATTTGCTGCTTTCCGATTCAGATACAAAAAGTAAAAAAAATACATTTAAGGGGTGGGGCTCCCATACATGAAACTAAAACCTAAAATATTTTTTACTCAAACCTATGCGTGTGGGGTGTCTATAGATAGGTCTTTTAAAATGATGTTGAAGTTTCTAAAACCATTTTTTCTAAAAGTCTAAGGTTTGAGATATAGACGCTTCCAAAGTGGTAAAATGGTCGTCCCCCCCTTCTAACTTCTGAACTAAGAAAGTGAAAATTTAAAAATATATATATGATGTAGATCTCAACAAAAACTTGCAACGAAAATTGGTTTGAACGAGATCGAATGAGTAGTTTTTGAGATATAGCACCTTTTCATCAACCGCAAATATAACTTTGTCTTTCATACAAACACTATGAAAAACAAAGTTATTTTTGCTGTCAACAAATATTGTGATATTTTCGCTAGTCGGAAGTAAGTGGACCCCGAATTCAGATTAAGGGTAGTACGGAACCCTCAGTGCGCGGGTTCGACTCGCGCTTGGCCGGTTTTATTAATTGACCTTGCCATTGCTGTATTTATGGCGCAATACGCTGGACCTTAATTTTACTGTGACCTTGTACCATACTTCTGTGTGAATAAATAAATCTGAATTTAAATTTGAATCAGGAGGCCTACTACGTGAATACGACAAGCGTTTTTCGGACTTAACCCGTGAATACGATTAACGTTTTTCGGATCCGAAATGTTTTTACTATGAAATCCTTACTACAAAATGATTCGGAACCGCAATACGATTATCGTATTTTTGGATTTTGTTTCTCATAGTAGGTCTCTTGTACTTATACTTCTTTTTATCTGAATTTAAGAAACAATTTTATTAATTATTTATTTACTTAATCATACCAGGGCTTGAAAGCACGAGGCAATGTGGAAGACTGGCTGGGTAAAGTTGAGGAAGCGATGTTTGCGTCGGTCAAACGGTGCATGAAACACGCACTCAAAGACTACATGGTCAAGCCAAGGGTGCAATGGGTGCAGTTGCATCCTAACCAGGTAAGGTATATTTTTTTTATTGTAAACTTTATACATGGTGTGCTTTTTTGCAGATATTCTTGAAATAATTAAGCTTGCAAGGAAGCTATGCTTTAAGGCTGCGTTTCCACCAGAGATGTGCGATGGAAATGTGTCGTACGAGGATGTCTAGCTGTGCTGTGAAAATGTGCGGGTGTTTCCACCAAAGCTGTGCGGTGAAAATGTGCCTACGAGGATGTGTAGCGGAGATGTGGAAATGCGCATTAATGTGTGGTGCGAGGATGCGTTGCGAAGCTGTGAAATGTGTCGACGGGGGTGCGGTGTAGTGGGAGCGGAGTAACGCAAACGCCTCACAGTGGTTCCAAATAAATAAAAAATGGACATTGATGCTAGAAGCTTGAAATTTTTTCTGATGGTTTACTTTAAGTCAACTAATATGACAAAAAAATATATATCATCCTACCACGAGTACATCGTAGTAAAAAATATAAGTATATATAGTATGGCCAGATGGATTCGTCTTTCCAACTGGAAGCCGTACAACCAGCATCTCCAGGGACTTGGAATACAGAGCCATGAACCAGAGCCATTTACCATGAATAAGAGGAACTTGTTGTTTACTTATTTTGCAGATTATGTTGTACTAATATGTTTAATAAAGACAAAATTGATTCAAACTATTTTACTTACTTTAAACATACCGCCAATTTTTCCTTGGTGCTGATGCATTCTCTGTAGTGAGTGTCTTCCTTCTTGATAATGTTCTCAATCAAATTGTGTAACTCATAAAAGTTACTTCTAGACACTCGATAAGAATTTTCGAATATTTCATCATCAGCCGTATAAAAAAAGGTAAAGAATTCTCCATGTAATCGATGATATTTAATATGGTTACGTATCCAAAACCTGTGTGTTCTTCTATTGTTCAAAATTATAGAACTAATAAACTGCGTATCTTCTTCTTCCATTTCTTCATCGCAAATTGTTAAATATAAAAGTATCTTCTTTTTCCAATTATCCATAATAATATTATCTATTTTGCGCACTTCTACTTTCAACAAACTCCGTCTATGGACTGGCTGGTACAGTATGCGCAAACCTCGCAACACATCCCTCGCACACATTCCTCGCACACATTCCTCGCACACATCCCTCGTACACATCCCTCGCACACATCCCTCGTACACATTCCTCGCACACATTCTTCGCTTGTTTTGTATGCGCAAAAACCTAGCTCCGCTGAGCCGTTTCCACCAAAGCTGTGTTGACCGAGGCGAGGTAAATGAAGCGATTCTATTGGTTCTTTACAAACACATTCCTCGCTACGCATCCTCGCACATCTCTGGTGGAAACGCAGCCTAATCATCGAATACTATGTAAAATCAAATGACTATTAAAGTTACTACTAATCGAAAACAGGGGTTTTGCTCAAAGAAATTAAGATTTCTTTGAGCAAAACCCCTGTTTTCGATTCGATTTCTTATAAGTCAGAAATACCAAAAATCTTACTTCGTTTATAATACTGACATTTATATCTCAATAGACATTCAATAGACTCGAACAAATCTCTGTCTGTACAAACTAAAGATGGCATACCCGTTTGCTGTAAGATATATTATGTTGTGTTAATAAAAATAATATAACTCTTGATTGCACAACACCAAAAGTCAATTACAATATTATAAGCTTAAAGGAAATGTACAATTAACTATTAATAAAGTATTAAAAATATGAATTATAGCTATGTCATCATGAATTATCTACCATTTTATCATCATGTGTGTATAATTACTTGATAGAAATATATTGTTTGTTGTAAGTTGAATAAACGGTTTTCTAATTCTTCATCCTCAGGTTGTGCTAACAGTCTCCCAAATAATGTGGGCCAAAGGCGTCCACGAAGTGTTGGACTTGGATATACCTCTTCGCATCGACACGGCGTTGTTGGAATATGAGAAGAAGTGCATAGCGGATCTGAACGACTTAGCCGCCTTGACTCGCCAAGACTTGACTTCTCTGTTCCGCAAGGTGCTGTGCGCTCTCATCACGGTGGACGTCCACGCCAGAGACACGATACGGCATATGGTCGAGAAGCACGTGCAGAAACCGTTAGTATGCTATGTTTTTACTGAGATATACAAATTATGAACAAAAAACGTATCGATAAAAACGTTTATGCAAAGTTTCCTGTTTTTTGCTAGTAACTAAACATGATAACAACTTATGCTAAACATGCGATCACACGTTTTAAAAGTAGTTTATAAAAATTCATAGTCCAAGTAGTATGAACAGTCAGACGGGCGATTGTTAGCGAATTCAAAAAACTTACAGCCTTACCACAAATCACTTAAACAAAGTTTTAGGCACTGTTTAACAAGATTTTAAGAAAATCCTTACCACAAATCAGTTTTTGGCGCTAAAACACTCTTTTAAACAGTGTTTTAGTTAAACACCCTCGCCCCTATTTTATCTTGTGTTTAACCTCAAAAAATAGACAGATTGACATTTGACAACTTGACTTGACTCCTGTCAAAAAGTCATAACAAATCAGCCCCCTTACTCTGGACACAAAACCCGATCCAATGAATATAGCCATCCCTGTCTCACGCATACACGGCCTGGTATGAGTGACAGGGATGGCCATAACCATTGGATCGGGTTTTGTGTCCAGAGTAAGGCCTTAGATTCTTCTCATTCTTCTGTCATTACAACTTTTTTTTAAAGATTTGGGTTTTGTTACTATTCAGCCATCATTTCAAGAAGCTTATGTTCATTTACCCTGAAGTGTGTTGAATGCAACCTGCGTACTAGGAAATATAATTAACGAACTGAGTGAATGAATGAATGTTTGTATCTAAAACTGGTGTTTAGCTAAACACTGCCCAAATACCTATTTGTGGTACAAAATGTTAAACACTGTTTTAAACCCTTTTTAAATTTAAAACAGTTTTTAACTAAACATGACTTAAAACCAGTTTTAACGGATGATTTGTAGTAAGACTGTTATGTTTTGACACTACTAATATATTGAAAATCGAACTCAAAAACAATCGATCCCTAGTTCGTAGTTGTTTACGTTGCCGTAGAAAATTGATATTTTTGAAATGTGAAATTAAAGTTCACTTTTAATTGGTATTCGAAGGAACTATCTAATGAGGAAATTCACTCACTATCAGATTGTTAGTTCGATCATCGATGGTTTCGTGATTCCATTTGCTGACCATTTGAAATTGAAGTAAGATATAAAGTGATGAATTATTTGGAGTTGATTTTTAAATGATTATATATTCGAATTCGAATAATGTTGTTCACAATCTTTAACAGTCATGTTCAGACAAGAGGCCTGCTAACCCAACGTGAATCGACAAGAAACTAATCTGACTAATTTTATTTAGCTTATTGAATTAAGGCAATCAATCTTATCAATATTTTAAACCGTTACTGCATCGTTCAATTAATGAAACATTTCAACCGAGCTAGTGTTTATTTGCCTGATCTACCACTAGTTTTATATTATTATTACCACTTATTGTTCCACAGAACGGACTTCGAATGGCTGAAAATGATTCGTTACTACTGGGAGGAAGACATCGATAACTGCGTAGCTCGCATGTCCAGTGCTCTGTACATCTACGGACATGAGTATTTGGGAGCTGGAGGTAAAAAAAAAATTATACTATTAAATACAAAGTTTGAATTACAAATGAAAACTCTCAGGCGGGTTCTCCGGTTTTATCTCCTCTAGACTAGAGGTGTCGGTATATTTAACAATTCTTTGTCTTAATGACACGATAGCTCTGAATCCCTCTAGTTTTTCTTACATTTATAAATACATGCTACTACTCTAGCTCATAATCCTTGCTGATAAGTAGTAATAAGAAAGTTAGAATAGTTAGATACGGGATTGCTACCATGGTACAATCATTCATGGTTACATGGAAAACAATAGAATTGCCCACATCTCATTTGTATTTAGGTATAACTGGTAGGTATAGAATGCCATTTAGCGTTAATTCTACCTTATTTTATGCAATAAAGTTTATACAAATACGTTTTAAATTTTTCATCATGTAGTTACGGAGAATATTAAAAAAACAGTGTTAATCTATACTAACGTGGCAATCAGTTCTTATGGTTCTTACTAACGGCTGACATGTTTGTCCACGTCAACAAAATCTGACTTCTGCACAATGCAAAGGCAACTCTGCCGAGAACACCTGTTGTGCTTGCAGAGTAGTCCAATAGCTCTGCGAGCTTAATAAAGATTCAAACACATTAAAAAATGACACTTGCACTAAAGCCCTATTCTCCAGGCGTGCTGGTTATAACGCCGCTGACAGACCGCTGCTACCTGTGCCTCATGGGCGCCCTTCAGCTAGACCTGGGAGGCGCGCCGGCCGGCCCCGCGGGAACTGGCAAGACGGAGACCACCAAGGACCTGGCCAAATCCCTCGCCATACAGTGCGTCGTGTTCAACTGTTCAGAAGGTACCTGAGTTTTTGTCTTTGGTGTTAGTTAACGCATCTCCCACCCAGGAAGTTACATTTTTTTATATTGATTGACTCATAACCTCGTAGACCTACATATTAATAATATCGTAGCTAATTTGACCGAATTGTTTTTGAAAAATATTGTGCGCAGAATTCGCATCGTGGCGCACCGATACGATTTTCGGCCTCTTATAATAAGATCTTGTTTGTTATTCCAAAAATATACAAGTTGAAACATGGCTACGCGACTAAACTCTCGACCGCAATTGACTATTATAATTGATCAGTATCAACTATACCCAATTGTGGTTGCGATTCGCAGTCGACTAATAAATCAACCGCTTCATTGAGACTTCGCCTACGGGGCACAGGGGCGCGCGTGTGAGGCCTCAATGATGCGGTCTACCTATAAGTTGATTCTATTGTAAGTGTATATTAATACTTAGTCACTTCGATTTATTTGCCAAAGATGTGCTGGTCGCTTTCCGAGCCACCTTTCAATTAACGAGATCATTCGTCAGGCCATGGTGTCAGTCGACGTTCGATGTGTATTGGAGCCACTCCGGGTCTCTCTCGTACAGATGGCAAGAGGCAGGATCTCACGTTGAATCCGTGGCGAAGGGGTCGTTGCCTCTTGTGGGATGCTACTTGTGTTAGCTCGTCTGCTGCGTCTCATTTGAGGCAGACGATGAGCTCAGCAGGCTCAGCTGCAGAAAACGCTGCGAATTTGAAGCAACAATAATGTTACTATTATTATGTCATATTATATTTTATTTAAGTTTGCACGTTATTGTTGACTTAAGTTTTAAATAGCATTAATTAATACTACTGCACCCTAACAGGGTACTGTACCAATTGTTTCAGAATTATAAAACATTGTACTTGTTGCAATAAATGAATCTAGCACGCCAAGTACTCGGACCTGGAGTCAATGTACGACTTCATTCCGGTAGCTGTCGAAACGGCTGAACCATGGGGTGGTATCACCCGCGCTCTTTTTTAGAGTGCGAGTTCGAAGATTAAGAGAGAAGGGAAATGATTCCCGCTCTGGTTCCTGGTTGGTTCAGCAGGTCTCTATTATCATTCAACGCGGCAATGCAGCGAGCATAATGGGGACCTTTGAATCGACTAGGTTGCAGGGTGGGTGCTAATGTACCTACTACACTACTTTTTATGGCAATAAATGTCTTTAAAAATATGTTTAAATTTTCACATTTCCTACACAGGCCTAGACTACAAGATGATGGGGCGTTTCTTCTCGGGGCTGGCGACGTCGGGCGCGTGGTGCTGCTTCGACGAGTTCAACCGCATCGACATTGAGGTGCTCTCCGTCATTGCGCAGCAGCTCATCACCATCAGGAACGCCAAGGTTGCCAGGCAGTCTAGGTAACTATAACTGACAATTGTGGAGTCTTATACAGTTGGAATAAGTGCTTTTTTTTTCAAATGAATCTGGTCTGTCGATGTGAGGACTGTGTTAATGTACAAATTACTTACACATGCGCAGTGAAAAGTAAACTTATGTCATTTTCAGTAGAATTGCGTCTTAAGTTTTTTTTTCACTAGACTCTCTTGACTTACTAAAGGCATCACGTTTGACGACATGTTTGGTGTAGTGTTAAGCGCTACTGCTGACTACTATGCCAGCGGACGTGGGTTCGAATACCGCAAGGGGCAAATGTTTATGTGATGAGCAAGAACATTTGTACCTTAGTCATGGATGTTTATATGTATTTAAGTATTTATGAGAGACACCCCCGTCATAATCGTTGTCTGTTATTCGTAGCACAAGGAATAATATTCCTTATTTCGAAACCAAGACAGTTGGTGTGTTGTCTGGTCATAATTCTTAACTCTGAATTGTTTAATGTGTTCTAGATTCATGTTTGAAGGGCGTGAAATAAAGCTGGTGCCAACATGTGCCGCGTTCATCACTATGAACCCTGGCTACGCGGGCAGAACTGAGCTACCTGACAATCTGAAAGCGCTGTTCCGACCCATATCTATGATGGTGCCAGATTATGGTACGTTTGTGCTTATGTTTATCCGTTTTTATTTGACATACTGGATGCGGTTAGGTCCATACAAAATTGACCAAAATCGGGTAGTGTTTCATTGACCAGACCGCAGAACCCATCCTGTGTCAAAGCTTTAAAATATCTAAAAATACTTTAAAATATCTAAGCGGCTTGAACAGTTTTTAAGTATATCGATATTTTGATAATATATGCTATACGAGTTACACCAGATCCGAGATAGTGACTACTCACTAACTAATGTCCTAATTTGGCCGTACTTTAATAGTCATTTCACTATGGTGGTCCTACTCATTCATTAGTATGACGACCTCCGTGTCAATGTTTTTTAAGCCGGTAAAGTCGTCAGTAGTCCTAGTGGAATAGAGCCTTATAAGACACATTTTGAGTGCAACGTGAAATATGCTCTGCCTCCCATCAATACTTATTCAATTTGATATATCTGAATATAGGTATCTGTAAGAAAATACAATGTCAACCTAACTACTATTCCAATAAAGCTCTAATCGCGGAGGTGATCCTCTACTCCGAGGGTTTCGAGTCGTCGAAGGGCCTGGCCAAGAAGATGGTGCAAATGTACAAATTGTCAAGTGAACAGCTGTCCAAGCAGGACCACTACGATTTCGGCATGCGGGCGGTCAAGAGCGTGCTGGTATATTCTTAGAAGAATAATAGTAGTAGTGCCTAGACTGGCAACACTGTTTATGGCACGATCTATAGGTAAACAGCTTTATTGAGATTTCGCCTGTGACGCGGGGGGAGGCTTAAGCAGGGCGGGCGCACCGCGCGCTCGCTTCCCCCGCGCCCCGCCGCTCCGCAGGCAACGTTTCAATTTCGCGGCCTACTTATAATTATTGTAGATCTACACCTCTTACCTTATGAATGTGCACTTGGTCATTAATTGTTCAGTTATTAATCAACACTTTAATTGTTAGTAACAAAACAGTAAAAAATAGTAGTGTAGTGCTAATTACATGCCCTAGATTGATTAACGTAAAAATATTTATTTATTTCAACGTTATTGCACTGTGAATTGTACAATTGGCGGACTTAATGCCTTAGGGCATTCTCTACCAGTCAACCAAAAGTTTTAGCGTTTACAAAATAATTTTGAAGTTTGTCACCCACCACCCAAGTAGGCACCTACCACTTCCTATTGATAATACAAGCACTGTAAAATTATAGTAAGATGGCATACAAAGTTGCCTCCAACTATTTCTTTCATCACATCGTCATCATCATTATTATTAGCCAAAAAACATCCACTGCTGAACGTAGTCCTCATTACATTTACTTACTCGTGCCTAATTACTTCGCAGGTCATGGCGGGCGCCTTGAAACGCGCCAGTCCGGACCAACACGAGGAGATGACCCTCCTCTGCGCCCTGAACGACAGCAATCTGCCCAAATTCCTCGCCGCCGACGCCATCCTGTTCGCCGGGATACTGTCGGACCTGTTCCCCGGCGTCAGCCTGCCCTTCAGGGACTACGGGCTAATGGAGGAGGTCATCAGTGAGTGTATTCCGTTTTTTTTAGCTGTTGCTGTCCCACGGCTGGGCAAAGGCCTCCCCCGAACTACTCCAGGACAAAACAGGGATGCATGGAGTAGTATACAAATTAAAGTTTTAATTTATGTTTTTATAATGGTTTGTCACTATACAAACATTATTCCTTGTCTGGGTTGCTTTTTTCAAGTGCAATATCATAATACAAATTAAAGTTCAAACTCGTGTGAAGAAGTATTTGAAATAACGGCTGAAAACACGCTTAGTGCGATCAAGCAGTAAGTACCGAATGGTGGCTCCATATAGCATTTTTAAAGCAGTCAGTCAATATCTGTGTTTAGCAGAGAATAGCCTCGAAAGCGCTAACAGTTTTATTACCACTTTTACTGCCAGCAAACTTTTGTTAACTTTATAGGTAGTGCCATCCACGAAGGCGCACGACGTTCATTTTTGAATAAGGATAGGGCGAGGTGTGGGGTGTGTGGCAAATATTTTTATATCATAAAATAAATATGTAATAATTAAATTCATTATAGCATCATTAAATATTGCCAAAAACTTGCACACATGTACTTAAAACGATTAGAACGAAAGGTGGCGGGCGCCTTCGTGGATGGCAGTATCTATATTTGTGCTTATAAACTCCACCAATTTGAAATAATGTTTTGACGTAGTTGACTATCAAAAAACCGGCCAAGTGCGAGTCGGACTCGCGCACTGAGGGTTCCGTGCCAACTTCAACTGAATTAGGGATTCTTACTTCCACTTAGCCAAAATACCACAATATTTTGTTGACCGCAAATATAACTTTGTTTTTCATAGTGTTTGTATGAAAGACAAAGTTATATTTGCGGTTGATAAAAATGTGCTATATCTAAAAAAAACCGGCCAAGTGCGAGTCGGACTCGCGCACCGAGGGTTCCGTACAAACCTGCAAGGTTTACAAAGTTCTTTTTTTTTCAACTTGATAGCTCTACGCTTTCATGAGGAAAAAAGTAATGAGTTTATATTTATTAAAAAATATATATTTTGTAATGTAACTAAAAATTTAAGGTTTTCGGAATTTTTCCTTTATGTGTGCTATAAAACGTTGCTTCATGCCAAATTTCAAGATTCTAGGTCGACTGGAAGTACCCTTTAGGTTTTGATTCCCTTGCGAGTACTTGCGAGTTTCAAAATATGCAGCTTAAATTGCTGTTTCTTTTGATTGGGTTGACATAGAAGTTTGATTTTGTTACAGCTTAAAAGTATTATAGACCTGAGTATTTGGTATGAATTTCAATTTAATACCTCTACGCGTTTATGAGGAAATGGGTAGTAAGTTTAAAATTATTAAAAAAATATATATTATGTGATGTAACTAAAAATTTATGGTTTTCGTAATTTTTCCTTTATCTATGCTATAAGACGTTGCTTCGTACCAAATTTCAAGATTCTGAGTTCATGGGAAGCACCCTGTAGGTTTTGATTGCAAGGGATTGCAAGTGTCGAAAATTTGCGGCATAAACGGCTGTATCTTTTGATTGCGTTGGCTTAGAAGTTTGATTTTTTCACAGCTTTTCACAGCGGGACAGTAGACCTGAGTAATTGATATAAATTTCAGCTTCATACCTCCACGCGTTCCTGAGAAAAAGGGTCTTGACAGACGGACGGACGGACGGACAGACGGACAACAAAGTGATCCTATAAGGGTTCCGTTTTTTCCTTTTGAGGTACGGAACCCTAAAAATACTAATTCGATCTCATTCAAGCCAATTTTTATTGAAAGTTTTTGTTGAGATCTACATTACATATTTTTTTCAAAATTTTCACTTTCATAGTTCAAAAGTTAGATGGGAGGGAACGCCCATTTTACCACTTTGGAAGCGTATATATCTCAAACGCTAGACTTTTAGAAAAAATGGTTCTAGGAACCTCAATGTCATTTTAAAAGACCTATCTATAGACACCCCACACGTATAGGTTTAGGTAAAAAAAAATTTTTAGGTTTTAGTTTCATGTAGTTTCATGTTTCATTCCCTTTAAATATCATTTTTATAACTCTTAGTACATGAATCGGAAAGCGGTGAACAAGATACATCTACTTACCAAGTTTCAGCTGTGTGGTGCTAATAGTTTTAGAATAAAGTGGCTGTGACATACGGACGGACAGACAGACAGACAGACAGACAGACAGACAGACTTGACGAAACTATAAGGGTTCCGTTTTTTGCCATTCGGCTACGGAACCCTAAAAACCACCTTGTATTGAAGGTCAGCGTGCTCTAGAAGAATAAAGCTTATCTAGCATTGACAGCACCTACCAGTAACACTTGCAAAGCTATTTTCTGCTAAACACGGTCGAACCAATGGCATAAGTTTCATAGTATGTACCTATCGATCCAGACAAGCTCTCAGGCTGTGTAGTGCCACTATAACAATATGTATTTTTTCTTGTGAAACTTGACCATCGACGTCCAATATTTTAGTATAACGCACAACGCAAAAGCTGACGTCTACATGCATGCCGTCCACCACTCATTGACGGACGGCTGTCCATTAACATAATTTTCCTAAAGACTTAAGCTTGGGTAAGCTTGGGAAACGTGCTGATTAGAGTTATTTCATTCAACAGAGACAATCCTTCTGGAAAGGAAGCTGCAAATAGAAGCGTGTCAGATACGTAAAGTGATCCAGTTGCACGAGACGATGATCGTGCGCTGGGGCGTCATGTTGGTGGGACCTACGGGAGGCGGGAAGACTGTTGTTTTACATGTAAGCTCAACTACACAAGCCTGCGTATGGCTTTAATAGACTAAAGCTACTCGTAGAATGGCTTAATAGGAATGATCAGGTAATAGAAAATAGCCTAAAATCAAAGAACAAAGTATAATACCACGAATGAAACGGACAGTTACTAGCTCCCAATAATTCCAGGTTCAAAAGTACCTACGTTGTTGTACTGTAATTGCTGTCAACACTCGTTCGAATGGTTTTATTTGACCTCGCGAGGGAGTACGAGTCGTGAAAAATACCCCCAGATGTTGTACACACCCATACCTATTTTTAGCCGACTTAAAAAATGAGATTGTCATTCGACACGTATGTGTGTAATATCGTAGGAATTGGATAATATTTCAGTATTTTGAACGTCTGCAAAAGTTTATAAGTTATCTAGGAAACGAGAAGTCAAAGCGACATAATTCTTTTATAATTTAATCAGATATATTTCAGGGTAAGATTTATCAATATCGTTCCAGAAGTTTTTGAGATATGAGTGATAATAAGAAAAAATCATGAAATAAAATAAAATAAGAAAAATGCGTGAATTCATACTTATACACGGTGTTACTTTGCATCCTTGCCATATTCAAAGAGATAAAAGAAGGGAACAGTACCTACAACTTAAGATAAACAAGAGACTCCCATAAATAAAGCTAAATAAGTTTTAGGAAAATTTGGTTTTGCAGTACACATAGGAATACATCATTTTTTTCTCGCACGTGCAAACGTCGCAATAGGAATAAACCAAGTGGGCTTGGCCTAGCCGGCGCGTTTTTGATGTTAGAAAGAGCGTGCAATCGCCGCGGCTCTTTTGTGCCGATACACAGCCAACAGTGATGTGTATGCGCTACGATAGTTAATGGTGTGCGTAAAAGATTGTCGATAAATTTAAATAAACAAAATTAAAAATCAAAATTTTAGGTCACTATTTTTGTAATGATTTGAGTTCAGTGTCCGTAATATAGTTACCTCTGTGAATATGGCAAGGATGCAAAGTAACACCGTGTATAGATAGTGCCATCCACGACGGCGCGCCCCTCCACTCGTCCAAATCGTTTATAGTACATGTGTGCAAGCTTTTTCCAACATTTGAATTGAATTTGGAACATCATAATGACTTATGAATGACAAGCACACTACAAAAAATACACTCAAAGGGAAAGATACTCTAATTAGATATAGTTTCAAGTAGGTGTGGTTAGTTACTAGACGAGTAATATTTTTTTTAAAATTGCACCAGTAACATTTTTACTATTGAAGTAAACGAAACACGTAAGAACGTTTTATAACATTTAAAAAGTTTTAAAAAAAGTTTCTTTATAAGAGAACTATCGGTACACCGGGACTTCATATGCGTGAATTGTTTTTTCTTCGTACACCTTGGTCCAGCGTGATGTTTTATAACCTTCCCCGTTAGAGTACACCCCTATAATATTATAAGTACCACATATTTTTTTATATAAAATTGTTTATGGTGTTTTTATAATTATTTAAGTAAATTTAATAATGACAGAAGATTATACCAGGTTTATTTTTTAGTACAACACACTGGGTTTTCCTTGACATTTGAAAATAATTTAAGTAGAGCCACTTTCGTGACGAGTCTGAATTTTTGAATGACAACCGGTTTGCAACTGACGCACGTGTCACCCCCCGCACCCCGCACCTTCCTCAATCAAAAAAAGAGTGGGGCGCGCCTTCGTGGATGGCACTATCTATATGTACGTAACTTTTTTGTAGGCGGTTTAATTATTTTTAAATATTTTGGAGTGTCTCACCGAGAGCGTATACTGGCGGGCGGCATTACAAAAAAAGGAAAGGAATAGGAATATCTTTACGAACAACACTAAACATTTTCATCTTTCCTCATTCTAGGTGTTGGGTGACACGTACACCCGTCTCCACGACAACGGCGTGCCGGGGCCGCAAAACCAGCCCGTTCACAAGTACATAATGAACCCGAAGAGTTTGACCATCGGGGAGCTCTACGGGGAAGTCAATTTGCAAACCCTGGAGTGGCATGATGGCATACTGCCGCTCTCGCTCCGAACTGCAGTACAGGTACTATGATAACTATAATCATTTAATTGTATAATTAATCTAATCAGTCTGAGCACCGTCCGTGCGAAATACACTTACTGGAACGATAATATGGTTCTTCTTTAAAGTTTTTTTTGTTATTTCCTCAAGCCTATCACAGATATAGTCGGCGTGTTATCAACTGAGTCATATCAGTTCCATGTATATCTTGCTTTCACATACCGATATAGCGGCGTGCTTCATATTCCTCTCTTTTGACATTTAGCCATGTGCCGTGTTTATCTCGCTTCCACTCACCGATATAGCGTTGAGCTTAACATTTTATCTTTTGACATTATAGCCTCATGACTCATATGCTAACGTGTCGACTATAGTCCCTGTGATGCGCCGACCATAGTCAATGCGCGTACTACACCATTTATTTCTCATTTCATGTCTCATTATGATCATCTATTTCTTAGTCAAGTAATGCGTCAATAGCGATAGCGTGCTGCGGTTCACAACGAAGCGCTTTGAACTCTTTTCTGTTCCTCATACTAGGCGGAAACCGCAGACCACCAGTGGCTGATATGCGACGGGCCCGTGGACGCGGTGTGGATCGAGAACATGAACACCGTGCTCGACGACAACAAGATGCTCTGCCTCTCCAACTCCGAGCGCATCAAGCTCACGCCCTACGTGCATATGGTCTTTGAGGTATGACACTATAAATGCCCATTTACGTCAGACAAGCGAATGCTAATTCAATCCCCACTTCATTAAATTCTTCTTATGTAATCAGAGCATACGTTTGTTGTTTTATCTATCTAATGTTCTTGTTCTAGCTCTAGTTCTTTGTTCGTTTGGTCTAAACTCACCTTTCGGCAAAGTTACCCGTTCAATCTAGGATCAGTTCAGTCTGACACTAAAGAGATGATAAATGTTCACGATTACATTTTCATCAGTCTGTAAGTCCATGTAGGTTACACGACCATTTTCCGATTATTATGACTAGACTGACACAGACTGATGGTGTATCCGTTGCCAAAAAAACCTCTTACACTCGGATGGCTCTTTGTCATAGATAAGCAGTGATAGCTGTCGGCGATAGTTCAGCGGTCATCATAAAAAAGTCAAGTCGAATATTTTTGCATATAGACCCACTGGCGGTCACTTATACACGTCCCAACATAGACCCTACCACAGCTTCGGGACAATTGTGGGCTGGTGCTGTGAAGAAGCTGTGTAACAAACTCTAGTCACTATTGTCAATGCCTCTTTTCAAAAGCGCCTTTGGCCACCGAAGTCTACAAGTACCGATCGTGTGTCATTTGCGAAGATATTGAGCTAGGAGAACACCAGGCAAAAATTTACAATAATGCGATAGTCAAATATGCTTAGCCATTGATAATGTTTCATAAGATCTTTACATATCATTTACGTAGAACACATGTTTTGCGTGCTTTCATGAAATGTGAACCCATTGGCGGTTATACACAGTTTTTTTTTTCTAGGTGGCCGACTTAGCACAGGCGTCCCCAGCCACAGTCTCTCGATGCGGGATGGTGTACATCGATCCCTACGAGCTGGGCTACCTACCCTACGTACGATCGTGGCTCGAGGCCTCAGTGGAAAAGAACCTCTTCAACCAAGAGAATTCAGAGTTCCTGTACGAACTATTCAAGATGCTGGAAACAGGCATTCATCATGTCAATGAAAAATGCAGCGTTGGCATTAGACAGGTTAGTGTCTGGGTATTTTGTTGGAAAAAAGAAAAAGATGCTGCTGTTGTTGCTGATTTACTATTCTTACTTATCTTATTTTATTTGTAAAGTACATAGACAGATTACAGTCTAAACTTACTTATAACCAAAAAAGTTCTAAATTGTAATATAAATTATACATTTCTAGAACACAAGTGCATAAAGCTATTCACGATCAGAGCAGAGCAATGTATCTGATTGGTGTCCAATATTTATGTTTATTTAATATTGAGGTGTTTTATCATGATACTTATTTCTTTAATTTAAGACTGATTTTTCGATAGTCAAATAATAGGAAATATTCGTCGAACAAAATACAATATGGCTAATTTGAAAACGTCACTTAATTGTCAGCATCATACGTAACTGTATTTTTTTAATCTGTCGCTTTATAATTTATCAGTCTGTTATGTTTTATCTGACCATTAAAAAATCGGCCTTAAGTGGGCCTTTACACTAATCAGCAGCGCGTCAGCAGCGGATGCCTTTACATTAACAGCGCGACGGTCGCGAAACTGGGTCGTTCCCACTACACATATACCCATTGAAGTGCTCATACAGGGATAGTATACCACTGCAATGGGTAATGGGTATAGTGTGACAGACCCGCGCGACTTACGCGCCGCTGCGGCGCTGTCGTGTAGTATGAAATTATCGGCAGCGCGACTGTCGCGCGTAAATCGCGCTGCTGAAGTCGCAAGTTGCAAAAGTACTGTGAAATCACTCTTAATCTTACAATGTTCCTTCGCTTTTGATATATCTACTGATCTATTTTCTATTTGATACGCAGGTGGACATAAGTAAAGTGGATGCGCTATGTCATCTACTAGGCGCGTTACTCTTGGAACCAGGCGAACGTTTCTCGGAAAAGTCTGCCGTCAAGATATACATCGCTCACTGCTTCATATTCTGCTACGTGTGGTGCATCGGCGGGAACATTCTCGAGGCCAACCGGAAGGTCTTTGAGGAGATCATCAAGAGACAGTTCGAGGAGTTCGAAGAAGCTGAATAGTAAGTTGAAATCTCAAAAAATAGTTAGCTGCACTAAGAACTCGAAAACGGGTTAACCGATTTTCATAATATTTATTTTGTTGAATTTGTCTTAGCCCCGAATACGGAGCCATAAAACGGGGCTGGGGTGAAACAAAGTTCGCTGAGACCGCTAGTTAAACTTAAAGTTTAGGACACTTTCCGTTTGTTCTTTAAAGTATAATGAGTTGACCCCAAATAACTAGTCATCGTCAAGTAATCGTTTTTGTAACTTTTACACAGTCTAGCTACTCAGACCCGTGTTCTATTTACTTGATGGCAGCTTTAGACAAAGCCATTACGGGGTTTAAACCTCCTTATGTAAACAGTTTTTGGCTCCCTTGTAGGGCGCATTCATAAAATTGGCGTAACAAAACCAAATAATTAAAATTGTTAATTCCGCGATTGCTGCCATGTTTGTGACCATTAAAGTGTTAATAAATATAAAGCCTAATTTAGATTTATATTTACTGAGTTATCCTCTTCATACCACTTAAACAGTAACATTATTCTTCATCTAATAGCTTAAAATTTTTTCAGCTTCCCTCAAGGCTTTAATTTCTTCGACATGTTCATGGACACGAAGCAGCGCAAACTGAAGGTGTGGGCGGAGATCATACCGACCTTTCTTTATGATTGCAACAGGCCTTTCTTTGAGACCCTGGTCCCTACCATTGATACGGTCAGATACGGTTATCTGTTCGAGAAACTGCTGTCGTGCAACAAGCCTGTCATGTTTACTGGGAACACAGGTAAACATGTATTTAGTTATTTGGAAAAAAAATAGATAGTATTCATACAGTGATAGCAACGTAATGGGTGCGTTCCACTACGCATTGATAATGACAAATATACTTTTGAGACTGTCCCACATGACGTCTACAATCGTTTTGGTCACTGATGACGTTCTAGGATTTTCCTGAGGATCACTTGATCATAATCAAGTGAAGCTCACGAAAATCCAGCTCCAGAGATTGTAATGAACGCTCAAAATACTACGCCGTAGTATTGAGCTTGTATATTCTGGGTGTTTAGCGGAACGTACCCATTTTATGATGTCAAATTTAAATGGTTTTTATACACTGGTTTTCCAGGCGTCGGTAAAACGTGTATAGCAGCCGAAGTGCTAAACAAAATGGCGGCATCTGGCTACTTTATACCAGTGATGCTTAATTTTTCGGCGCAAACTAGTAGCCCCAGGACCCAGGTATTTGAAGCAATTTTTTCCAAATTACTTTCCATTAAATAAATAAATAAAACTGCACTGATACAGATATAAATATTTCCAGGAAGTCATTGAACTTCGTTTAGAGAAGAGACCTCGGAAAGCAATTGGTGCACCGCTAGGGAAGAAAGTGATAATTTTTATTGATGATGTAAATATGCCTAAACTAGATGTGTACGGCGCTCAACCCACAATCGAGCTTCTACGGTAATCTTTTGTTTTAATTTGTGGCTTTTTATCGTCTTCTTGTATTATCTATGCAACCGCATTTATAATTACTAGTTCTTGTAGTATTCAACCAATCCTATTTTTATCACACTTCTGCGCTACCTGTAACATTTGTGCTAGTTGGTTGTTTTAAAAATTATTCAATCCTCATCACTTTATAAAAACTTTTTCAATGTATTATGCACAATTTAACAAATACACACTTGCTTAATCTCAAAATTAAAAGATTATGATATCGTGTGTGTCGTCGTTGTTTTGTTCACATCGTTATTATCACAATATCACTAAAACTAATATTAATATTTGAACAATCCTTATAGGCAATTCCTCGACTTCGGTGGGGTATACGATCGTGACAAACTTTACTGGAAGGACATACTCGACGTGGTTCTGTCGTGCGCGTGCGCACCCCCCGGCGGTGGCAGGAACCCGCTCACCGCGAGATTTGTCCGACATTTCGCCATGTTCTACATCTCCGCGCCTAATGCTGATGCCATGAAGACTATCTTTAAGGTATTAGGAGACCGTGAAATTGAAACCTCGCCTGCGGGGCATAGGAGTGCGGGGGGAGACGATAGCGCGGTTAGTGAGCAGCGCGGGTGGGTGTCACCGCCCTGCGCGCGACCCGCCATTGCCTTCCCCCACGCCCCTGCCCTGTGCCCCGCAGGCTAAGTCTCAATAAAGCGGTTTAGCTATAATAAAACGAAGGTACTTGACGCATATTCTTATCATTTTATATATTTTTTAACAAGTTTTTCTATAGAGATATAATAAACCTGCTTAATGTTTTTCACCAAGATATTTGTTACCCAAAACTCAAAAACTACTTGACCGATTTTGACCGATAATACTTTAACTGTACCCTAAGTTGAAATATAACAGATTGAAAAAAAAATACATCTCTATGACGTTTGTGATTACTACGTGGACAAACATACATACACTTACAGGTGTTTTGAACTCATGTGATACTCAATTCTTATACGATTCTAACAATATCACATATTTACATACTGATCAAATTGATAACCTAATTTTTTGAAGTCGATAAGGTTTCTTAAAATCGAATCACACTCACACACAAACATTCAATCCCAACAACGCATCTTTGCAGTTTTATAACAACGTCATACTCGTAATTTCCAAAAAAAAATACGTAACACTATTATTTTCAAACTATCTAATAATTTCAGGCAATCCTAAACGGTCACATGGAGGATTTCGTCACGGAGGTGTCGGTGCTAGGCGAGCCGATAGTGAACGCAGCGGTGGACATTTACCTAAAGATCTGCGCGGAACTCCTGCCCACCCCGTCCAAGTCGCACTATGTTTTCAACCTGCGCGATCTATCAAAGTCTATGCAGGGAGTGCTGCAAGCGGACGCGGGGTATATGCGGTCCCCGCAAGCTATGCTCAGGTATAGTTCTTTGTCAGAACTAAATTATTCTAAGCTGACCGGACTGTGTAATAGGGCTCAATAGTGATTTATTTATTTATTTCGATGGCCTCCGTGGTGTAGTGGCTAAGCACGCTTGGTTTCAAGGCGTTGGCATCTCCGATTACCCGGGTTCGATTCCCGATCGGGTCAATACCGTATAGAAATCATAATTTTCAACAGTGTCTCGAGTCTTAATGTTATGATACCACTGTAATTTCTGATTTTCATAAGACAAGTGCATTAGCTACTTACTTTATGATCAGATCAAAGTATTTATTTTGTATCCAGTTCAATATTATTGAAAAATTGATAGTAAAGCTATAGTTGTTAGGTTATGCCTCTTTTATCATACTACTCTTTGATGTAATTAATTATTTACCTTTACAGCTTTTTCTGCTCAAGATTTGCAAATGTGCATTCCGAGAGTTTTGTCCGCTTAAAGTTTAAATCATTGTACTAATTGACAAAAATCATCATCATTTGCTTAGCATGGCGAAGAACCACCAGTTTCATATATACGGTCACCTCGTTTTAAGTGATAATATTTAAAGGGCCTAAGTGATAATATTTAATCCTTTTTTGTGGAAAACACTGGGTTCTTATCCGCTAGTTTTGAGATGAGAGAAAAAGAAGGTTTGGGCATTGAATTGAGAGAGACGAAGCCTATGACGTAGATAACTTTTTAAATTGTCAGGGTGCTGTTTTAAAAAATGATATTGTCTCTGTTAAAGAAAATAATAAAAATTAAAAACTAAATTTTCCAAAAAAATATGAAAGTGTCCTGTTTCTGTGATGTATACAAAGCCACTTTTAAAATATTATCACTTAAAATGATTTGACCTTACAGATTTCATTTCAGTAAACCATGTGGTCACATTACAAGTTTCATCGCCAAAGTGGTTCATTATTTCTAGATTGTTCTACCACGAATGTCTCCGTGTATTCCACGACCGCCTGATCAACGTGGAAGACAAGAGTTATTTCCTGCATCTGATGAGTTCGGTTTGCACCAAGAACTTCCAGAATCCTATCTTGGACATCCCTGACGATCCGATCATAGAACACCCGCCGTTGCTGCTGTTCGGAGACTTCATAAACTCGGCCGTGCCAAAGGAGAACAGGGTGTATGCCGAAATACCGGATATGCACAAGCTGATGGTTGTGTTGAAGGTAAGTTTAACTTGTAATATAATGATAAATAATAAATATGTAGCATGTCGCGGCGTCCAGCCTACATGGTGAAAAGATAGACTGACAACTTGAACTGACGGACAGACGAATTAGGACTTTTGTTTGAATTTTGACTTTAACGAGTAAAAAAAAAACGATTATTGTTTGTTAATTATTGACGAAGACAAGTCTAGCTTTAAACGGACAGTATATAGCAAGTTAGAAATGGATTCTTTTAGTTTAAGAATTCTTACCCCAATTACATAAAATCTTTATAAAATGTTAATTTGCATAGAATATGGTATATTAAAGCCTGTTTCTACTACGAATTTCTACCACGAAAAATTTAACTTCTTTTTAAGGCGCTTTCGCGTTCATTCATATTTGATACGTATTTTCGTCCAGTGTGGCCACTTAGTAGAAGGACACTTTTCACGCCAATCTTATTTGCTTATTTTTTTAATTATTTACTTCGTGACCAAATATGTATCGTAAAGGAGGCGGTCGGCGCGCCATACATTGCTTGCCCCAAAAGTAAAAATCCATGCGTCACGACCAAACCTAATTTTATGGGTTCGTTTCTTCGCCTTTTAAAATAATATAAAGTAATATAAGCCGTAAATAGCGGGGTTTTCACATAAAACGAAATAAATTGTGTGGGTTCAATCTCTTGCACAGGTCTTTCTAGATCATAGCGCCATCTGTGTCGAAAACCCGCAATCTAGGCCACCAAAACTCAAACATAGAAAACTGCCCCGCTAGGGTGCGTGACGCGTGAAAATTACGATGACGCAAACAATAGCCAACGAAAAGAAGTTCCTTGTCACAGTTTTTTTTCAAGTTTTAGGAAGAGGTTGGTAGGTTTAAAGGTTAGTACCCATGGGAGGCAAACGTCATCTTCCTTCTTAAAATAGCGATTGCGAGCGCTTACTTATTTAACTAACTGCCACATGACACAGTATGACAAAATATGCCATTTCGTTAAGCGGTCGTCAGTTTGCTTATAAGTGCTCGAAACCGCTATTTTCTGCCAAACAACAATTGTTGGGGACAGGAAATTGTATTCAATAGTTGTCCTATTTTTTTTGTAGATTTATATGCCGCTAGATAAAAGCAAAGTAAATTAACAATATTGTATTAAAAATTCAATATATTTTTTGCAAAATGATATAGTCAAGTCTCTTAATGCTTTTCTTTAATCAAACATTAAACGACTCTGGGGCAATTTACGAACGTGTCCTTTCACGAACCAAATATGTATCGTAAATTTCGATTGTGAAAGCGTCCTAATTCTGACGTAAAATTCTCTACATCAACCTAAAAAGGATGATTTAAAATAGAATCCGTGTATTTTCCGTTTCGCAGGAATACCTGGACGAATACAACTCGACGGCGCGCGCGGAGATGCATCTGGTGTTATTCCAAGATGCCGTTGAGCACGTGGTCCGAGTGGCGCGCGTGCTGCGCGCCGAGCGCGGCCACTGCCTCATGGTGGGCCCGGGCGGGTCCGGCCGCCGCAGCGTGGCCACCCTGGCCGGACACGTCAACGAGTGCAAGTGAGTCGCACAGCGGCATTCTATACACTAAGAACTTGATTTATTTTCTAGTGACACATTGTGTGGCACTCATTTACTGTCTCTAACAACCGTGATTTTAAAGGGTGACCAAAGTTTTCGGTTACAAGGCAAATCCAATAAAGTAATAATCATGCAAATCAGTTAACCCGTTCACGAGTTATAAGAGGTGAAGCTAAAACTTACACCACTATCTTTTATATATACACCGTGTTCTTACACTTTATGTATAAAGCAATAATTTTAATGAATGATTCTACAGAGTATACGTAGTGTTCTTGGTCATAGTGCTCCAAAATGCCTTAACTCAGTGATATAGTAAGTAATCTTAAGTTAAAATCTCTTATCAATGTATATCAAAATCACTAACTCGTTGTAGACGATGACAAGGTCAAGCTCTATGACTGGACACATTTGTTTGCAATACCTACATTGATGGTTAGATTTGTTTTGTAAGCAATTAACAGTAAATTTATTTTTCATTACTATTATTTATTATAAATTAAAACCATTTAGTGTTGATAACTGTTTACATAAGATATGCCACATAACTTGAACTGTGCCCGTTTCGTCCGCAGGTGCATGGGCATGGAGATCAAGCGCAACTACGACACGCCGGAGTTCCACGACGACCTGTGCAAGATGTACATGCGTGCGGGCGTCAACTACGAAGACACGGTCTTCCTGTTCACGGACACGCAGATCACTAAGGAGGAGTTCCTGGAGGACATCAACAATATGCTCAATTCCGGTAAAGATATCCACAGATATCAAAGATAAAGCCGCTTCTTTCTTTCTGCTTTGTCACTGGTAACTGAATGAACAATTACAACGGCATTTGTATGTATTGCGTCCATATTTTAAATTTGCTTGTTAAGCAATGGTGGGGTGCTTCATTTCAGCTTAGACAAGCTCTAGTTCATTATTTCTGATAATATTTATTTATGAATGAAAAAATAACCTTGAATTTTATGAAAACAGGTGAAGTACCGAACTTATTCGAGGGCGACACGTACGAGCAAGTCCAAACAGGCTGCCGGCCCGAAGCGGCCAAGAGCGGCATCAACCCCGCGGACCGCGACGCCGTCTACTACTTCTTCATCAACAGGGTCCGCTCCAAGCTGCACCTCTGCATCTGCATGAGTCCTGTGGGCGAGGCGTTCAGGTAAATGATACACACATACATACATAATAGGGAGACATACAGGGTGTTATTGCAAGGGGGTGCCAAATTTTTGGAGGTGAAAGGGACCATCAATATGAACAACTTTAATATGGGACCATCGTTCAATTATTAATTTTATTTTCTGCCTCTTCATACATTATTGTCAACGTAGGTGACTGATTTTGTATGGGGAACCTGAAATTTTATTTAAGATTTTGACCATGACCCCATAGTAAAAGTTGTTCATATTGACGGTCTCATTCAACTCCAAAAATTTGGCACCCCCTTGCAATAACACCCTGTATATGCAGCATGATACGAGAACCTTGTTGTTACTGCCGCTTTAAAAAAAACAATTCGTGGAACGTGGAAAGCCACGTTAATGAGACGATATTTATCATGTGTAATAAATATACCTCGTGTGTTCATAAGTTTTGAGACAAACTTTGTAGTTAAAAAAATAAATTAAATATTACTGGCTGCTATTTAATTCTTTTTCCAATTTTGAATTTGGAATGTTTACTTTTAATACCTTTGACTTTCAAAGGAGGCGGTCGGCGCGCCATACATTGCTTGCCCCAAAAGTAAAAATCCATGCGTCACGACCAAAACTAATTTTATGGGTTCGTTTCTTCGCCTTTTAAAATAATATAAAGTAATATAAGCCGTAAATAGCGGGGTTTTCACATAAAACGAAATAAATTGTGTGGGTTCAATCTCTTGCACAGGTCTTTCTAGATCATAGCGCCATCTGTGTCGAAAACCCGCAATCTAGGCCACCAAAACTCAAACATAGAAAACTGCCCCGCTAGGGTGCGTGACGCGTGAAAATTACGATGACGCAAACAATAGCCAACGAAAAGAAGTTCCTTGTCACAGTTTTTTTTCAAGTTTTAGGAAGAGGTTGGTAGGTTTAAAGGTTAGTACCCATGGGAGGCAAACGTCATCTTCCTTCTTAAAATAGCGATTGCGAGCGCTTACTTATTTAACTAACTGCCACATGACACAGTATGACACAATATGCCATTTCGTTAAGCGGTCGTCCGTTTGCTTATAAGTGCTCGAAACCGCTATTTTCTGCCAAACAACAATTGTTGGGGACAGGAAATTGTATTCAATAGTTGTCCTATTTTTTTTGTAGATTTATATGCCGCTAGATAAAAGCAAAGTAAATTAACAATATTGTATTAAAAATTCAATATATTTTTTGCAAAATGATATAGTCAAGTCTCTTAATGCTTTTCTTTAATCAAACATTAAACGACTCTGGGGCAATTTACGAACGTGTCCTTTATTTCTGTCAATTTTATCGTGATGGAGGGGACTAAAGAATTGCGTGCGACCGTGATATCGCTATTTAAGGCGGGAAAAAAACCAATGGAGATTTTCCGTGAGGCGAAAACTTTTGGCGTAAGCCGTAACTTCGTGTATTACACTATCAAACGATACAAGGAGACAAGTTCCTTGCAAGATCGCCAAAGGAGTGGCCGGCCACGCTCTGTAAGGACGCCTGCGAACATCAAAATCATCCGAGAGCGACTTCGCCGAAATCCATGTCGCACTCAGAAAAAAAATGCTTTGTAGACTAATATTTCGCGCGTTTCAGTCAACAGAATACTGAAATATGATCTTAAGGTATAGGCGTATAGCCGTAGAAAAGTTCACTTTTTAAACGATCGACTTCGTAAATTGCGACGCGAACGTTGTCCATTACTGCTTAGGAGACACGATGCGAGGAAGATACTGTTCACCGATGAGAAAATTTTTACTGTCGAAGAAAAGTTCAACCGACAAAACAATAAAGTCTATGCCAAAAGTAGCAAGGATGTCCCAGCTTCAGCACGGAATGTCTCGCGTACTCATCATCCAGCAAGTGTGATGGTATGGTGGGGAGTTTCGTATGAAGGTGTCACTCCGCTCCATTTCTGTCAACAAGGCGTCAAGGTGAAAGCCAAGAATTATCAAAGTGACATCTTAGAGCCTGTTGTGAAACCCCTATCTCATACTTTATTTTACAACAAATCTTGGGTTTTCCAGCAAGACTCAGCACCATCCCATAAAGCAAAAACCACCCAGGCTTGGTTGAGGGAAAATGTGCCGGCCTTCATCGCGGCGAACGAATGGCCCTCCTCCAGCCCCGACCTCAACCCGCTGGATTATTCTCTATGGACTGAGTTAGAGCTCAGGGCCTGCCGGAAGTCCCACCCAAACTTGGAGTCACTGAAGCGAGCTCTTGTTCGAGAAGCAAACCGAATCCAGCTAGAAAAGATTCGTGCCGCCATTGATGACTGGCCAAATCGTCTAAGGGCCTGTATTAAAAACAAGGGTGGACATTTTGAATAAAAGATATATTTTATTGTTGATTATTATCTACTTAGTGTTCACTGTAAATTTTAGAAATATAAGTTAATTATTTAAAAAGTTATGCCTCTTTTTTTTCGTCTCAAAACTTATGAACACACGAGGTATATATACTCTTCATCTTAAATCAATTTGTAATTATAAACAATAGGTTTCGTTCAGTCTGGCGTAAGACCAGTGCATAAGTCTGGACTGACACGAAAATGATGGTAAATTTTTACGGTTTAATTTTCATCATTCTGTCAGTCCGTGTAGGTTCCACGATAATTTTCTAGACTGATAGATGTAACCTAAGAATATGACACAAAAACATTATGCATTTTTCTGTTAAAAGATAAATTAGTTATACTGTAACAGCAGCAGGTACGTAGTGTCATAAATCGTAAAACTCTTACTCCTGTACAACAGACGCCGCTGCCGCATGTTCCCGTCTCTCGTGAACTGTTGCACGATAGATTGGTTCACGAAATGGCCGCCTGAGGCGCTGCTATCGGTGGCCGAACAGTGCTTGGCACCGATGGGACATTCGGCAATCGTACAGAAGATCGCTAAGCTATGCGTTACTATGCATGAGGTGAGCTATAGTTAATGTTTTGTAATAATAACCCTATTTTGATCTCAGTTTTCTGATTCTTACTAATAAATTTATTAGTTAAAATCAGATTTATTTTGCTTAACCTTCGGAGTAGAAACTGTTGGTATTTTCTATCATCATCATCGTCAGAACGTCTGTTGCTGAACACAGGCCTTCTCCATGGTTTTCCGTAACGAAATTAATTGTTTAGGGGCCGTCCATTAATCACGTGAGGCTCAAAAGGAGGGGAGGGGTACGGAAAACATCACGAAACATCGCGAGGGGGGAGGGGGGCGGGTCTCGTTAGATATCACGTGTATTAATTTTATTTATTTTTTGTCAAAAAGTGCTATTTCTGAACCGAAAATTTGAACGATTTGTAGTTACTGTCCACGAAACGCCCACGCGTATCCTCACGCTACGAGTGAGGGAGGTTCTCTGCGTAGTGCACGAGGATGATGATGACGAGTGGCTTGACGAAACCGAAGTTAATACGAGTATGTCACAAACCTCTTTGCCAATAACAACTGCCATTGAAGAAGAAGCTTTACCAGTTGTAACCTTGAATGAAAGTCTTGCAACTCCGTGGGAAGACAACATTAAATTATTATTTATATTAATTAATTAATTATTCATTAATTTTATTGCAAATACTTATGTTTTTCAAAACGCAATTTGTTAATTTTTTTTTTCCAGTCAATAATAGCCTTTACATAGACTTCCAAAAAAATACACGTGATCCAGGGGGAGGGGGGGGGGAGTGGTCCCAAACCTCACCAAATATCATCAGGGGGAGGGGGGGGGGGGGTCAAAAAATGATAAAAACGACCTCACGTGATTAATGGACGGCCCCTTAAGCATTGTCTGAATGTGAAGACGCCTAGCTATTATCTTGTAATGTATTTTTGTACTAGTACTTTATACTAGTACTACACTATTACTTTTCCTCTAGGATGTGGACGTGATGACGGACAGGCTGTACCACGAGATGCGGCGGTACTTCTACACCACGCCGAGCTCGTACCTCGACTTGCTCAAGTTGTATCTGCAGCTACTAGATAAGAAACAACAGGAAATCATCCGCGGCCGAGACAGAATCTCGTGCGGATTGCAAGTCAGTACTATTTTACACACATTTTACAACATAGTTATTACATTCAATTTTAAACTTAAAAAAAACCTGTTGCAATAAAAAAATAGGCTGAACGGAGGTGGAGTCGTAAAGCACTCGTATTCATTTGACAGTTCAATACGTACGGTATTATTGTGTTTACGCTGCATATCGCGTTCATTTTCCGGCGTATTAAATGAACTGACTTTGGTAAATAATTAATTTATTGCGTATAATACAAGAAAAGTCAATAGGAAGACAAAAGTTCTCGAAGAATGTCAGTATGACATCCCAATCCCATCTCAATGGTCCATTAGTGAAGGAGGATGTACTACGGCTGCGACATATTGTCAAACGGCAAAGAACAAAACGTTGACAGATACCGTACGTTTTGAACTGTCAAATGAATACGATTGCTTTACACAATCGCCCCTCTGATATTTATGGAACATGGCGAAAAACACTGAATAAAATTATCTATGACACAAAAATACTAAACCAATATCGGATCATTCATTTGGGAGCCGATACCACAGACAGATACGATTAACTTATACTTATAACACCCCTCTATTTTTGCGCCAGTGGTTAAAATAATATATAAAAAGTAGTAAGTAAGTAAATAATGGCATAAACCTGACAAACATTGCATCTCATTCAGGTTCAAATGTGGCTCTGTGATTTTAATTTTCACAGCCAACAATATTTGCCGTCGAAATGTCGAATAGACAATTTTAGTCGTACAATGGAAAACAATTAAGGGTATTTTCAAATAAAAGTCTGAAGCCATGCTATTAAAATTCATTATGTGAATTTAATAGACTTTTCGGTTTACATAAACTTTTTGAGCATAGAAAATCTACTTTACAAGCACATTGCTATCTCTAATTACAATCTTGTTATTTAAACCATGCAGTTAAATTACAATAATTCTAAAGAAACTAATTTCTCAAATACTCTTGACCATTGAAAACTACCCGCAGAAACTATACGAGACGTACGAAGTGGTCGGTGTGATGGAACAGCAAGTGCGCGAAATGGAGCCGATCCTGGCGAAGAAGGCGGAGGAAGGTCACGCGCTCGTCAACCGCTTGAAGATCGAGCAGAAGGCGGCCGATGAGGTCAAGAAGGCTGTCATGAAGGACGAGGCGGAGGCTAAGGTCAGCTTCACTATTAACCAATCATCATTATTAACAGTCGCAGGATGTTCACTGCTAAATATACGCCACATTCATGCTTTCCATAGAGATGATCACAAGTATGTCTGCCTATTGTACAAGTGGACGTCTTACGTTGCGCTTTTGACTGAAGGGTTACTAAACTAGTTTTTTTTTGTACTAATGGCCCATAAATGGCTATCAGTTCTTCACGCGGTGTCCATTGCCGCTTAAGCTAATGGATACTTCACGTGTCCATTAGCTTAAGCGGCCCGGCTTATGCCCGTCTGTATGTATGTCCTATACTCGATATGAATTAGAACAATGTACACATCTTTTATCTTTTTTTGTTGTTTTAAACACACAGTATTTTTTTATTAGATAGCCAGACATTTGGTCACCGAATGCACCTGATCTGAAGTGACATTGTTGTAAACCGTTCGTGCATTCTTTACCCAGATAAAAGCGGAAGAGGTAAAGCAAATCGCGGACGAAGCCAAGGCCGACTTAGCGCTAGCGATGCCGGCGATGGAAGCAGCGCAGCAGGCTCTGAAAGCGCTCAATAAGGCCGACATCAACGAGCTGAAGGCCTTCCAGAAGCCGCCGCCGCTCGTGCGCTTCGTCATGGAGCCCATCTGCATCCTGTTCGGAGTCAAGTGAGTTAAACTTTTGAATCAATTTTGTAATTTGCTTATAAGATTATTCTCTCACTCGACAACAAGAGTTGCAAGATACCAAAGAAGCTGCCATGCCACCCTGCTGACGATGTTGACACAAATCGACATTACTGCTCTACTACACTTAACATAAATGATATTACCTACCCAGAAAATGTAGATGTCTTATTTCAAATAGGTATAATTGATTTTCGAAGTGGATTAAACATTATGCACACTTTTAGTTCTTAGGGGAATATTACGATGGCATTTTTAACCATGTAGCTACATCTGCATCCATGTCGCATTTTAGGAATTATACCTTTTACTAAGTAAAATATATATTAATATGTGCTATAGACCGGACTGGGACTCCACAAAGAAGTTGCTAGCCGACGTCAACTTCATCGGCAAACTGGAGGAGTACGACAAGGACCACATCCCGGACGCGACGCTCAAGAAGATCAAAGTGTATCTCACACACAAGGACTTTAACCCTGACACTGTAGTGAAAGTATCCAAGGTAAGCTAAGACCTGAAACTTATATTTTTATGAATGCTTTTTCTTATAAAATTTCTCGTAGATATGGAATTTTACGTACAAGCTTTCACTCTTCTTTTCAACCCATGGTTTAATTGACGATGTCCACGAGAGCTCTGCCGACAAACTGTTACACAGTTTGGCAGAATATCGCATATAAATATGTAGTGTTACTTTTGAGAAAATAAACTAAAAAAAAAATTATGACTTCGATATCGTACAATCATCTCCATAGTGCAATATATCTGGTTAAAACTCATCAAAATAGGTTCAGTCGTTTTAGCGACATAACAAAACGTCACATACTTTCGTATTTAATACTATGGTTTACTCTTCTAGGTCTGCAGATCCATGGTTCTGTGGGTGCAGGCTATCGATATGTATGCCAAGGTGTTCAGAATCGTTGAGCCCAAGATACTTAAGTGAGTACATTCTTATTTTCTACGTCTTTTAACCCCGACACAAAAAGAGAGGTGTGTTAGGCTGCCTGACCACCGGACCAATAATATTGGTTAATGTTTCTCCGTTTCTCCGCTCCGCGACCTCGCTCTTTGTCTGTGGTTTTGAAACTCTCAAATGGATGAACCCATTTTTGTTTACTTGAGTCATAGATAATTTTATCCCGAGCCATGTTTCATGAAAATCTGTTCAGCCGTGTTTTATTTGCAACAGGGTTTTTTTAATTGAAAATTAATGTATTAATATTGTACTTTATTTTTAAACATAATGCTGATATTATTATACCACATATAATATACGATTCCACAGGCATAAAGAAGCTGCTGCAATATTGAAGAGCGTGATGGCCGTGTTGAGGGCTAAACAGAAGGAGGTAGAAGCGATTGAAGCGCAGCTCGCCAAGATGTTGGATGAATTGCGGGTATATACTTTATTAAAACCAAACCATTGTATATGAAACTTCATATTTGATTGCCTCTGTTGATTCACTTTGTCTCCTATAATAGAAGAAGGTTATATATTCTGCATTTACATTTCCATAAAAAAAATCATCCGGCGCGGAGGACCAAAAATTTGACTGGTGTTACTATGCAAATATTAACTCGTCAAGTATGTGTAAACGAGACACAATAAAAATTCCATTGTTATGCGACTCTCGGCATTCGTTTGATACCTGACTGATTACTATTGTAAATAACTTATGCAATGCAGGTGCACTTTAAAAGAGTATTTAAGGTTACGGACGGGTCATAGAACTAAAATGCAACCAAACCATTTGGAATGTGAATTTCACTGATCAAAATGAGTACATGCTGGCGCTTGCAAAATTACATGAACAATTACATGTTCCTAGAGGGGTGATAGTGACGCTGAACCAAATATTTTAAAAAAAACCTGCTCAAGGCTATTTACTATATTTTTACAGGTTGTGGAAGAGGAACGCATAAAGCTGCAAGCCGACGTAGATCTAGCCGCAGCTCGGCTCATGCGCGCCGGCAAACTGACTCAGGCCTTAGCCGATGAGCAGGGCCGCTGGGAGGACAGCGTCGCGGTAAGTACGCGTAATCATCATCATTATCATCTGCCAGATGACGTCCACCGTTGACATACACTATACTCTGATTTTTAATTAGATAGACCAAAATGACTTTTGGTGGGTGGCCACTTTTTCATAATTTTAAAATAGTGTTGGTCCTAAATAATCGAAGGTTTCAATTTCATTCAATTGTTCTTTATAATCGATTTTAAAATATTAAAATAAAATCTGTTTGTTTTATTAAAATCAGGAATCCTACAAAAAACATAATTATTTCAATGAATTTATTCATAGAAAGTATTGAAATCAATGCCGGCAAAATCGCCTCAATGAAGCGGTTTGCCTACAGACGTCACAGATTTGCCAGTCCTACCCTCTCTGTCATAACAATTACACACCTTACAGTGACGCCATCTGGTGATAAAAACTATGCTATACTACCTACTATAGCCTTCATTGTCTTGTGGTACTAATCAATTCAATATTTTTTTTATGCCTCAGCTGATATAATACCTCTATAATTTGTGTCCAGGCGGCGACACAAAAGCTGTACTGCACCACGGGCGACATTATAATAGCGTCGGGCTGCATCGCATACTTCGGCGCGTTCCCGGCGCTGTACCGGCGCGAGCTCGAGGCCAAGTGGGTGGCGCACTGCCGCGACCTGGAGATACCCTCGTCGGACCACTTTGAGTGAGATATTGTGTTGCTACGCAGCTATTTTATTTTAACCTTTTATCTCAAAAATACTCCTTATGTACTAAAAACAAAGCCATTCCTACGCTACTTATAATCTTCAAAACTGTTTATAAACTACTGTTTCCATTGTAGAACTAATTTCGTGAAATGAGCTTCAATTTAAAACTAACAAGAATATTCACGACCAAACAGATCAAAGGCATCTAAGTCACAGAATATATAATAGTACTACATACAGAACGGCCACTCACCTCCCCTCCCTAGTCTGACTTACCTCACTATCGCGTCGGAATTAGGGTTCTCATTATGCGGTCGCCTAGCGGGCATGGCACGCGCATGTTTGCGACGCTAACGGAAGAACAAAGTTTTGTGTACGAGAGATGCCTAGGTACTGTGCAGTGTACGGGTGTCTTTCGTCCTCGAGAAATGACTCCGATAGAAGCTTTTTCCGTTTCCCAAAAGATGAGAGACAGTAAGTAACTTCATACAAAATATGCAACCATAACTAACATATTCTAATTATTCAGTCACAGTGAACAACTTTAAAAACGTTAGGTAAAGGTAACATTCTTTAGAATTATGTATATTTAAGAAATTATAATAATAATATTTATGTGATCAGGGAAATTAGGTGTTGCTAAGGTAGATACTATCTTTTTATTTCTCCACGATACCACGTGAATTTGACATTACGAAAATGAGTGCATGTTACGTTGTATACTAAATTAAAGTAAATTACGTAGTTTAGGTATCTGTTTATTCAAGTGAAAAGAGCTATGACCGGTGTAACAGACTTTGTCAACCCTTATAGCACGCACACAAACGCAGCGTCTGTGCAACACGCCGTCTGTCAATGTATGGCCAAAATAAAAAGTTTCTTCCGAGTGTCCGGGGTGTGTCTAAGTATAAAGTTTGAAACGTTAATTTCATAGATAAGGACCTATTGAGTATTTGTTCTTCATAACATAAAACCGTTAATATTTGCTGATTTTATTACCACAACAATTTATGATATATTATCCTAATACCTACTAATTCTCTCGACAAACAGTCTGATCGCGATAATGGCGGATTCGTACACGGTGCGGCAGTGGAACTCGCAAGGGCTGCCGCGCGACTCGGTGTCGACAGAGAACGGGATACTCGTGACGCGCGCCGGACGCTGGCCGCTCACCATCGACCCGCAGGAACAGGTAAGTAAAGGCGGACATACACATGCCTGTAGCTGGCAAACTTGCCAGCTCCGGGCACGTACGCTTACTTGCATGCCTGTAAGGCGCTTTGCAGACTGCGGGACGGGCCGTTCAATCTCACCGCGAACGATAGCGCAAAAGGAATCCTATACTACGCACATTAATGGCAAAAAGACCGCGTCGCAGCTGCCCGCCAGGCACTGGCGGCGTACTGGCGGGCAGTTGGGATTTTCAAATAGGCCATGCTTTAGATCCTGACTAAACAGGAGTAGCAGCGGGCTGGAAGTTTATTTTTTTATAATCTGTGATATCTTATAGGCAAACAGATGGGTGAAGAACATGGAGCGCGACAACGGCCTCCAGATCACGAAGCTGAGCGACCACGGGTATCTGCGGGTGCTCGAGAACTGCATCCGGCTCGGCTGGCCCATGCTGATCGAGGACCTCGGCGAGGCGCTCGAGGCCACGCTATCGCCCGTGCTGCTCAAGCAGACCTTTATGCAGGTACGGTCGAGGACTCGGCTGCTTAACCACTTTAAAATGAAAATCACTTGCACGCAGAATACATAAACTGGCATCACTATAACTACGCGAGGTGCCAGCAGTTTTGGTTCTTAAGGTGGTTAGGCGGCAATGACCTCGCCTGTTTTTTCATAAATTTATATAGATCGTGTTGGAGTGATATTTAGCATCCTGCTTCCTTAACGTGAGCTCTTACTAGTTGTCCTTCTTTTGAATAAGAAGCAGAATAACTGTGAGACCTCATGTTAAAGGAGCGGGATAGTTAGACAGTTCTGTAGGGTAATTACTAACTTTTGTTGCTTAAATGAGCTTCTTTCTTATGGAAATATCTCATCAAACATAGATAGAGAAGATGCCTTTGCCATTCAATCTTATATTCCACACAATATCTCGCTCTCGGTTGGCATATTTACTCGATAGAAATGCCGATTTTTGTGATACATCATATTTCTTCATTTGTCAAACCAGGCCGGCCGCCTCCTCATCCACCTAGGCGACAGCGACATCGAGTACGACACGAACTTCCGCCTCTACCTGACCACGAAGCTCGCGAACCCGCACTACCTGCCCGAGATCTGCATCCAGGTGACGCTGGTCAACTTCACAGTCACCTTGTCTGGACTGGAGGACCAGTTGCTGGCGTTAGTTGTTGTTATATTGGTATTTTATTTAGTCTTCGGCTTGTTACGTACTACCGAGGTTTGCGTAAGTGCTGTGACACATGTCGCATTTGATCACGGCGCGTTGGCCAATGTTGACGCCCTATTGGCATGTCAACGGCGGCTGTTGACCGTTCACACTGCAAGTGGCGATGGCTATCGATATGCTTACGGCATACTGTTGTCAATGTTCAAGAGCTCTTATAGCGCAGAAACTGGCGTCGTCTAATGTAAGAAATTATCAATTTGCAATCGATTTAACATCTAACTAAGGCGTTTTTGACATCGATAGTTATAAAGAAACTAAGTGCCCAAAAGGAAATCGCGAACTGGCTTCTTGTACTGTAATCACGTGGTTAACCCCTCACTGAATGTGGTTATCAATTTTTTTTGTCATTTTCTTGTTTGCTGAACCGCCGGCGTCCTATCGAGCCGTGAGGCTTTCACATGTTGTATTGCTTTTGCCAACAGCTCTGATTGGTCAGATAACTATCGCTCGCAATGCTATTCACCAATCACAGCGCTTCATTTTGAATTGATTAGAATCAGACATATTAACGTACGAGGATCAAGTTTTGAATTATAAAAATATAAGTTCTATTCTTGATACGATCATCATCTAATTTAAGAGCCAAGCTCTTGTCGGTGGAGTTTTTTCCATTATTTTCTTTTCTTTTTTTGTTTTCTTTTTTTTTTTGTTTTTTTTTGATACGATACTAGTATGATATTAGTATGTTCTCAATTATAAATAGCTAAGTATGTGTGCACTTGATTCTTATGTACATTGACTATTGCACTATTTTATGTAACATTCACGGTTTCACGCCTTGTAATCATAAGTTCTGTAATATGCTTTATTGTTTTAAGTTGAACCTCAAATATAAATCTAGTCTTAGTTTGTAATATTAGTTAGACTTGTTAAATAAATTAATTCAAATGAGTTTGTAGTCTTGATTGTCTTGTTTTATTCCCTTTGTTTATTAAATTAGATTAAAAATTTAGTTATTTTCTGGGTGAATCGGAAGTTCAGTAGTTGGTTGCTAAGGTGGTGGTTGACAATTCATCTTGGTTTATTTGTAGTCACTATACTTAGTTAGGCTAGTAAGTAGTCAAGGTTTGTAAACGCATTAACTCTTGCTTCTTTTACATAAATAAATAATAACTCCACTCAATCTAACGGCCCGTTTCACAACGTCTGAATAAGTTCCCACTAGCGTAATCTGTCCACTACTTCATTCGAAATGACGTTCCAGATTTGAATTATTCGTTGCTCAATGCTTATTTATTCCAGTGAAACAAGCCCTTAGTTTTTTTACAAATGACGTGGTAGGTAATACAGTCCGACAAGGTTTTTTTTTTTATAGTGTCTAGGCAGACATTTGGCCCCAATCTCACCTGATGGTAAGCGATGATGTGGCCTAGGATGGATCATGCCTGACCAGTAATAGCCTATTCACTCTTTTCTTGAATTCGCCCAAATTATAATGTCTAGGAAACACTTTTGGCCGACGGCAAAAATTGGTACTAAAGCCGCCATCGTGTAAATTAAGGTTATCAGATCCAACGTAGCCAATCTTCCCCGATCGATCCTACAGGAGATTTCCTGTTTTTTATTTATGTCTTCTGATGATAATTTCGTACAAGTTCTATGTACTCTTTTTGTTTAAAGGAAATTATGATTATTTTAAAATACCTTATAAATGATACAAACATATATGCCTATGCTAAGTAAAGGGTACTTATTTATCGCAGCATAGGCATATATGTTTTTGACTTTGCCATGCTTGGGAGGTTCAGACTCCTGAATTATGGGAGATTTATTGCATTTGCTACCCTGATTGAACGCTAGCGTCCCCCTGTCGATTGTCGTTCATCGGCCAGAAGATCCTTGTCGCACTGCACATAGTGCTGTTTTTAAAACGGTATCTAGAAAAAACACTAATGTGCTCGTATGTACCTATAAAAATGGTTATTTTCTCGCACACACTAAATCTGTAGATAAGTCGCATTCACAAACCACACAATGCATCGCGGTGCAGTAGAAATCGCATCCTGGAAAGTACTCCCCTCTAACAACATTATGTTACACTGACTCCGAACATTTTATCAAAGGAAATTGGCGTTTATTGTAAGTTCCGTCGTATCAAGAGGTCAAGAAAATGGCGGAAGAGCGTAAAGAATAGAGAAACCTCCACCGACAAAAGCCTAGTTCTAAATTTTGATGGTGGATTTCTTTAATTATAATCAGGCTGCACTTAATACAGACTAACATAAATAACTAATAGGTACACTATAAAAAAATACACTATTTTATCGGCGTTTGTTGCGCAGAGCTTGCCCTGGTGTCAGGTAGTCGTCCACGAAATCGACGAACTGATTAGCAGTTGGCCAAAATTCTACTTTCATGAAGGTCGACAGCTGTTCGGTTGAAACTTTCACCACAACCAATTGAAATTCGTATTGTGACGAGACTATCTGTTCGGCCCTCAGTGTGATTTTGGTTTTCACTCGAATGTACTCTACAATATCCTCGGCCTCGACCTTAGTAGAGTAATGAAGTCGGAACACGTAAAGCAAAATAGATTATAGATACATTCTGAATCAAGTCGATACAGAAAACTAGATGTTCATAAAAATAGTTATTTATAAAGTATACCAACCATCTATTGTCGCTTTGTACACATTTATTGATTGACATTTACTTAAGCAACATCACGTAAATTGTTAAAAATAATACTTACCAAGGTATTGATTGTATAGCTAAAGTGCATTAATTTCTGCAGCGAAGTTGAGAGTATGACCGATGTAAATTGTTCACAAAGTAAGTACCTACAAAAAACAAACAAATCTGGTTTGCTAGTCGTGTAATGTAAAATTCAAAATGACAAGAAAGCTTGATTTTTACCAGAGATGACTAAACTTTATAGGATCTGCAGGATCTGAAATGTATTATGCCTTCATTTTGAGTTGTTTAGAGTTTATATACTCGGTAATTTCTCTTTCTTATGTGTATGTGTAAAGATCAAGTAAGCAGGTAACTCGAAATACTAGGGCGACTATTCCCATCACTCTTGTGTAGTCAGAATATAGATAGACTCGACAAATACTAGCAATTAAACGAGACAACTAAACTTGCGATAGCGATGTGGTGCGCCTGGAGCGTCCGGACCTCGAGCTGATCCGGACGGAGCTGATCGTGCGCATCAACGCCGACAAGGCGACCCTGCTGGAGATCGAGGACAAGATCCTGCGCCTGCTCTACGCCTCGTCCGGGAACATACTCGACGACGAGGAACTTATTGAGACACTTAACGAGAGTAAGGTACGAGAAAATGTGAATTACTTATCCATTGAAGGTTATGCCCACACACCGGATCATATTATAACCGTGCTAGGACCGGGTCGGGCCTAAAAATATTATTTGTATTGAAAACTGCTACCATTACCAGCACCGTAGCGTGTCATGCACGGAGCGAGTCAGATACGCTCCTAGCACGGTTATGGTATGATACGGTGTAGTGGGCCCAGAGCTAAAGAAGTATTACTTAAAGTATTAAATTCCTTATGGCATACCTATATTATATCATATACCATAATTTAAACAAATTTGTAAATTCATTAATGTTGTGTGCAATAAAGAGTTATCTATCTATCTATACCTATCGCACAACGCTTCGCGTCGGAGGGAGAGCATACCATGGGTTGGTGGGAGAGGTCACCCTTAAATCTATTCAAGGTAACTTACCTAACATCGCCATTACTTAATTCCTTGGGCTGAAAAACATATTGCGTAATGTTTTCGATCTTATATGTATTTTCAATCTGAGACGCAACATCATTAGTTTAATAGGTAACCTTACCCTCTTACAATAATATAAGCTTACATCGTTAGTATTCGAATTCTTAGGGCTTTAACACACTGACGTCTGTTTAGATCCATGAATATGAACGGCCTCGTTTCCAAACCGCAAGCTAATTTTCCAGCCTTTAGAAAATAATGACAACTAGAGTACTACTAATCGTATGTGAAGCTGGTATATCCAGATGTCATCGTAGATGACGCAATAGTTTTCTTGTAAAATCAAAAACTAGGCTTAGACAGCCAGAATTTCACATTATCTGACACTCTGGAGCTCTCAGAGGGTTTCGGGGCGCTGCTTCTTATGACGTGACGCTATGTAAATAAAAGTAAACCTCACGTAACATAAGGTTTTGTTTTGAAGCCATCACTTTAGTTTCATTATAATTACTTATTCCTCCAAAACAGGAAACGTCTGAAATAATAAACGCCCGTCTAGAAGAAACAGAAGCGACCGAGATCAACATATCGGCGGCGCGTGAGAAGTATAGGACGGTGGCCACCAGGGGCGCCGTACTGTACTTCGCGGTGGCGCAGCTGGCAGATATCGACCCTATGTACCAGTTCTCACTCAAGTACTTCAATCAGGTAACTTGAACCTTTGTGTAGACATGTCTTAATAATAAACCCCCGGTCTAGAACAGACTGTAGAAACCACGATCAACATATTAAAACGGCCCGTGAAAAGTATATGGCGGTGACGACTGCTGATGTCGACCCTATGTACCAGTTCTCGCTCAAGTACTTCAATAACCTTTGTGTAGACATGTCTTAATAATAAACCCCCGGTCTAGAACAGACCGTAGAAACCACGATCAACGTATTAAAACGGCCTGTGAAATGTTCAGGGCGGTGAGGACTGCTGATCGACCCTATGTAACAGTTCTCACTCAAGTATTTCAATCAGGTAATCAGATAGTCAGGTGCATTTTTGTAAAGACACCTCTTAAATACACAGTCTAAAAGATACAGCTTAGCAACTAAGATCAACAAATCAGCGGCCCGTGAAAAGTACAAACTGGTAGCCACAAGGAGGCCGATTCTCGCATTATCGAAATTATTTCGTGTGGTAATTCCATTACGAGTATCACTGTTTTACCGAAAAACTTCTGTGTAGACATCTCTTAATAATAAACGCCCTTCTAGAAGAAACAGAAGCGACCGAGATTAAGATATCGGAGGCGCGTGGGAAGTATAGGACCGTGGCCACCAGGAGGCCTTGTCATGCAGTTCGTATACCGATCGAATTTTCTTTTTAAAAGAAAATACAATAATTGCTTTATTCGGGTCACGATTTCTATGCATTTTGATTTCTTTCGTGCGTTAGTTTTTTTTACGCGAATATACATATTACTTACTTGTTTTTTTTTTCGGTAAAACAGTGATACTCGTAATCGAATTACAACACGAAATAAGTTAGATCATGCGAGAATTGGCCTTCAGGGGCACCGTGCCGTACTTCGCGGTGGCTCATCTAATATAGTAGACTCTATGTACCAGTTTTCGCTCAAGTACCTCAATCAGTTTTTAACTAGTACCTTTGTACAGACATCTCTTAATAATAAACCCCTAGTCTAGAAACTCTGGCAAATCCGGGCGGCTGGTTGATTTAGACTTCATGTACTAGTTAGAACTAGTAGATGAACTAGCTCAAATACTTCAATCAGGTAAATTGAACCTTTGTAAAGAGAACTCATTGCCTTAAGCCTCGTGCGGTCCACAGACTTTCTATCGGCCCATAGTTTAGTCGTGTTATTATATCAGTATAAAGGGAAATGCAAATGCGCACATCACGCAGTGATTCCGTCCGTATAGGCTGGTACTTCATTTTAATTAAAAGCCGAACTTCCTATTGGCCTCTATCAAGTCTGTGGTCTGCGAAGGTTCTAAAACAATATTTAGGTATGATTGGTAAAGATTGCACCATCTCTGAAACTTGAGCTTTTTATCAAGTTCTCCTAATAAATTAACTTCGAGTATAATGCTCGTGATTATGGATTAACTTAACTTTATAAAGACAGAATTAGTCGTTTTTGCATAAAGCATTGCTTGTTTGGAAACCGAACCCGCCTAGCGATAGCGGTAGAAAAAAGACGCACACAAGCCTTGTAAAGTATCTTTCTATCTACTAAATTATCTGATATATTTATCATTCAAGAATCAAGGATAAGTTGCGACGCCTTATATTATAAAGGTCTCGAAATAGCCCAGAAAATATTGCGTATTTTCTGAGCTAACAGTATAGAGAGTTCCAGACCGGTGAAATGAGAAAATGTACTCTTGAAAAGGATTACTCATTCTATTATGGTCAAACAAGGATATAATAATTATTACACAAGCAGCGAAGATAGCTTTTATTAAATTGTACAAAATAATTTGTGACTGTTATATTATCGAAAATTGGTTCTTATTAGACAAAACACTGACCACCACCACCGTTAGGGATCGAACCCGCAACCGTCTTGCGATAAACGGTAAAGCTGTAGAACAAAACCGTGCTCTAACTTTACTACTTGACTTGTACATCTACATTTCAAAATATCTATCATGCTGGAGCCAAGGATAAGTTGCGACGCCACATTCGCTATAGTTTTCATTTAAAAAATACTGCGTAGTTCCCTTTCAGTGTTGAAGTGTTACCGAGCTCGAACAAAAATCTAGGCCAGTGAAATGTCAAAGGATATTTATTACGGCGTAATTGAGTTAAATACTGTTAAAACTCATATTCCAGCAACTAAAATTCCCGTGAATCCGCCGTGGGATGGCTCGATACACCTACGCAATGATTTATTATTAGCAACAGCGCGACGCAGGGCTCAGATAATTTTCCAGTATTTCCAGGGTCGGTTCGAATCGATACTGCAAATGCACATGCGCCCAAACGCGAGCCTAAAATAGTTTAGTACGTAGTAGCCTTTGATTTACCTGCCCGTCCGTATCGCATTAAGTATCTAGGACGATACTCATGAATGCTGAGCAGTACTTACCTACCACAGATACAGTAGGTACTACGATACGATTGTGCGACTCTTTTTGATAGTTATAACTAGATATCTATTAACACTTAATACTGCAATGAAGAAAGTCTTCAAGTAAGACATTTAAAAAATAAAGTTACCTCCATGAAAGACAAACCTCGATGTAACGTAATAACAGAAAATTGAGTTTTCATATTTGCCTGCATTGACTTTGTAAATTGACATAAGTATACTTAACTTCGCATTTACTAATTGCGCAGCAAAGCAACTAACTTTAAAGAAGGTACAAATATGATTTGTGTGTATTTACCTGATTTTATTTTAAGATTTTCTTTGAAACATTATTAACTTACGCTACTCAAAGTATAGCGATGTGAATGCAATTTGCATTTTTTTACAAAATGACAAACAGCAACTTTTAAGCGCCTTTCAAAAAGCTTTTAAGCGCGGCGTGTTGTTGTGTTCTCAGTTGCATAAATTGCAGAGCTACTATGAAATGAAATACTCAATACAAAGGAGCTCTCTCTCTGGGGCTGACGATGTGCATGCATAAATCAAATGCAGGTTTTCCTTTTCAAGCACCAATTGCCTAGCAAAGGTAGCTGTAGGTTCCTACGTAGGTAACTTGTTGCGATCTAAGCTCACTTCGCAATGCTTTTTTACTAGAGCCACAATGTTGGTCACCATTCCCTCTGGATTAAGATCATACATGTTTAACAATAAAGTAAAGCAATAGATGTACTCAACAGGTGTTTAACACAGTAATAGAGAAGAGTGAAAAATGCGATGTCTTAGAAACACGCTTGGACATACTGCACCGAGAGATCACTCTTTCGGTTTATCGGAACGTCTCCAGAGGGCTGTTCGAGAGACACAAGCTCGTCTTCAGCTTCCTCCTGAACATGGCCATCTACCTCAACGCGGGGCTCGTAACGGCAGACCAGTGGAACTTCATATTACGAGGCCCATCTGGCACTAAAGTGGTTAGTATTCAGTTTTTAAAACACCTTGTTACAGAACCTTTTTAGTTTTGATCGATTCTAAATGCTGTCGGCTATACAATCTACCGGTCTAAATGCATACAGCCTAGGTAGTTATTCATGAATTGAGCAACCGCTACAACCGTTAGGTTAGGCATTACCCTATGAATTTAATATTGGAACTTCGCTCGGGCTATTGATACCAATTATTAATCAAAGGTTACATAGGCGACCTTGTTCATGGTCAAGGTGGTGACCCTGATGGTTTGTAAATTCAACAGTCCCTTTTGGTTATTTCAATAAAGTCGAAAGTACTTCTACAAAACATTTCTCGATCCATCATCCTGTAAATGCTGTGATGTTTAAATACTAAAAATTTTCCACTCGGTAACTAGGACCTGTCTACGCGCTAGAGATGAATTTATTTTGCGCGTCTATCAAAGAGGAGGTGGGTCGTGTGTGGGGGACAGGGAGGCGGGAGGACCTGTTGCTGTTGAGTCTCGGAAATCAAATAGGTATTTGATTTCCGAGAATTCATTCCCTTTTGTCAAACAAACAATAACATGAGAAAAGAAATATGTTTGTAACAAAAAGCTAATTAAAAGCCGTAACAAGAAAAAGCCTATGAAACTATAATTTTGAGGTGGCTATCATTGTTTTTTTTATAATATTACATCATAATTTCGAAGGCCAAGGTAATTTTCCGTCGCCCCCATAATTTGCCGTCGTATGAAACGTGTCTCCTACCTACTTACGGTATAATAGAAAATCAGCTTTCGGCCTATCTAGGGAATAAAATAATTTTATCCATACCACTCAACTAATTCTGCGTAATAAAAAAGCTTGTTTTGAGTTCGAGAATGCTCTTTTTTTGTTAAATAGTATTATTTCGTTGGTACCTACATAAATACCGATATGGATCCATCACCGTCCCACAAAATATTAAATGCCGTATGTGTAATTCGGCGAACGGTCGAGTCGAGAGACCAGCAAGATTTATTGAGGTGGAAATGGAATTTTCCGGAGTATTGATGCATGAATCTGTTCAAATATGTATGTCCTTACACATATGAACCACCTATGTTGGAATGGAATCAATAGTTGGCAAGGCATTATTGACAACATATTCAATTTAATTATGCATTTGGACTTTTATTTTAGTTACTCTATTGTTATCTTGTCATGATTTCATTGTAAGACAATTCATATTTTTATTGATGTCAAGTGAAGTCGACACTGACTTATTCTAAAACACCGTATTTATAAACCTTTATAAAAGTAATTAATAAAACCATCGACGGGTAAAAGTAATAGCTCGCGTCTCACAAAGGTAACTCTGAATAATTCAGGCAAATAAAATTACGCTTGATGCTATGGAGCTCGCGTAGCCAAGGTTTCCTAGCGCGGATAGTTTTAACTTTACTAACTTCATACATTAGACAGGAGACTACAATAATTTTATGGTAAACTTTGAGCTCGGAGTTTCCTATGCATTGAAGGAGTTATGGCTTTGATATGTGACACCTATTTGACCTTTAAATTGGTATCCTAACAATACATCTATCTAAGTACGAGTATATTTATTGACAATTATTGATAACCTTCTTTATAATTCACACGTCCATAAGTGTAAACGTCGTAAATAACTTATAGGTGCCACCGAAGAAGCCGCCTATAGAAGCTTTGACCGAGCAAATGTGGTTGGCAGTGAATCATTTGAACGAAACTGACGAAAGATTTGCAGGCCTCGCCCAAGACTGCCTGAAGAAAATACCAGTCACGCTTGGCTCCTTCAGTGTGGTATGTTAAACATACTAATCATAGAATCTAGTCAACATAAGTAACACAGACAAGGTATCCACGTAGGTAGTATAGCTATTGTACCAAATAAAAACATTTGAGAAGAATTCAACAAGGAAACTTCTCAGACTTCTTTAGTTACACTTACACTAGTTATAAAACTTTCTGAAACTTTCTCAGTCCAATTATTTATAAAATGTACTTCTACAACAACAAGTTTTTGATAGTTTACCAAGCCAATTAATATTAAACCGATCAAATTAATTGAGACCTAAAATTTTAATAACGCATGATCGATCATGAACCGGGTAAACAAGTTACGTCAGCGCTTCAGCAGGCCCGGGGATAAAACATTTTCCATGAAATCAATATTCAGCTATTAACGAAGCCATTGTAGTTTCTTTCACTAATATTATAACCCATTATGCTTTTAATGCTGTGCTACCCTTACCTATTATATCTTATGTGGGTGGCCCTAACTAAATTGTATTGATGCTTTTTCCAAGAAATATTATTACGTCGGTAAATTTTCCTGCAATCTTCTAGATATGTCATCCCTATGACGTAAATTAGGGGATTGAGTTAATAAGCTGCATACCTTTGTATTTGTCTTCCTTCTGTCTCTGTGTCTATGAACTCGTGTAATGGAACATTTTTTTCACGATATCGAGAGAGTTACGCGGTGCATCAATATTACTTATTTGGTCGCCTATTGATACTGTTTCTGGATGAATTTTATAATCCCCGTGCCTCGTCATTTTAGGAAATACACGTGAACACAAACGAGGATGCTGCACCCCTAATCAATTGGAACGAGAAATTGACTCCTTTCGAAAAGCTAATGTTAGTAAAAAGTATTAAGGAGGAAAAGTTGGTCTTTGCCATCGCACAGTACGTGAGCACCAGCCTTGGCTCGGTGTTTATAGAGAGCCCTACTGTCCAACTCAACACGTTGTAAGTAAACTCATTTGAATGAAATCTAATTGTGTTGCAGGTATAGTCGTATTTAATTAGATAAGTATTGATGAAGTAAGTACTTATATTTTCGCCGCTCAGGAAGTGCTATTTTGACCATTTTGACACAACATTTTTGGGAAGCCTGACTTTAACACATTGCTATAAATTTTCTGTCAAATAGAAAATGACAAAATAGCATTCCCTAAGCGGCCAAGCAATAGTGTTGAAAAAGGTAGTTAACTATACGTACATAGATGAAACCTAAATCCCATACATGAAACTAAAACCTAAAAAAATTTTTCAACTCAAACCTGTGCGTGTGGGGTGTCCATAGATAGGTCTTTTAAAATGATATTGAGGTTTCTAAAACCATTTTTTCTAAAAGTCTAAGGTTTGAGATACAGACGCCTCCAAAGTGGTAAAATGGGCGTCCCCCCCATCTAACTTTTGAACTAAGAAAGTGAAAATTTTGATGATATCGAACTAGTAGTTTTTGAGATATTGCACATTTTCATCAACCGCAAATATAACTTTGTCTTTCATACAAACACTATGAAAAACAAAAGTTATTGTTGCTGTCAAAAAATAGTGTGATATTTTCGCTACGTGGAAGTTAAGTGGATTGACCCCAGACCCCAGTGCGCGGGTCCGACTCGCGCTTGGCCGGTTTTTTTTTATAAGAAGCTCATGTTAATCGAAAGCATCAAAGAGAAATTGGTGGTGTTCATAGCGAGCCCTACTGTCTAACTCCGCACGTTTGTAAGTAGAACGCATTGAAATGAAATCCAATATTATTGGAGCAGGTACAGTACAGTTTTAGTTGCTTGCGTAGTAGATATTGGTAGAGTATCTAATTGTTTGGAATTTTGGATGTGCTTAAATGAAAACGCTATCGGAGCTGTAATCGAACTTTGCTACATCTATACCTAATTAAAAGTACCTATGCAGTGGCATTCTTTTTAGAAAATTCGTTTCGTTGCCCTCGGCGCGGCCCCGTCCCCGTTGCATAGTTATTTGTATATCTTATATTTTATCACAGTTTAAGCCTTCCCTGGACTTTTACGAATATTTCAAGACTAAAATCAGCCAAATCGGTTCAGCCGTTTTCAAGTTTTAACGAGACTAACACAAATAGCAATTCATTTTTTAGATTTAGAGCGTCCGCGCAATTCTCGGATGTTCTTTACGTTTTAACCTCCTTTTCACCCATTAGGTAGAAATGAGTAGGTACTAGGTATAAATCACACACACATCAACACTGTCTAGGGATATTTTAGATTTACTCAATTAAATCAAAATTTCTCAAAAATAACATACATGTATTTTGAATATGTATTATTAAATATATATTATGTATGTATGACAAAAAAAAACATTTATCAGCACTTCATACAAAATATCCCAAGACAGTGTTGAGTATAGTTAGTATACAGCACAGTAAAAGGTTCAGTACCGACCTTAATAAAATATTACCGGGCCAATTTTAAAATAATGTATGAACTCGAGAACGGTTGGACGGATTCCTGATTTTTACTTTGTTGGCTTGGTCGTGATCTTGAGTAGGATAATAATAATCATAAATCGGACGAAATGAAATTCGTTGTGTTCCCTACTTTATGTTCATAAAAGAAAGTAGTGTTAGTTACACCACTTATAAACGTAAGTATGGATTTTTTTGTTGGATTCGCTGACACCCTGTTTATAGAACAAAGGGGGCAATGGTACTGAAGGCCAATTCTCGCATTCGTAATTCGATTGCGAGTATCACTGTTTTACCGAAAAAAAACAATTAATATACCCACGTAAAAAAACTACCGCACGATAGAAATCAAAATGCATAGAAATCGTGACCCGAATAAAGCAATAACTGTATTTTCTTTTAATAAGAAAATTCGATCGGTGAACTTCCGTTCCGTAGCCGATTGTTCATAAAAGAAAGTAGTGTTAGTTACACCACTGATAAACGTAAGTATGGATTTTTTTGTTGGATTCGCTGACACCCTGTTTATAGAACAAAGGGGGCAATGGTACTGAAGGCCAATTCTCGCATTCGTAATTCGATTGCGAGTATCACTGTTTTACCGAAAAAAAACAAGTAATATACCCACGTAAAAAAACTACCGCACGATAGAAATCAAAATGCATAGAAATCGTGACCCGAATAAAGCAATAACTGTATTTTCTTTTAATAAGAAAATTCGATCGGTGAACTTCCGTTCCGTAGCCGATTGACAAAAACGGAACCCTTATAGTTTCGTCAAGTTTGTCTGTCTGTCCGTTAGTCCGTCCATATGTCACAGCACAGCCACTTTATTCTGAAACTATTAGCATTACCGCTTTCCGATTCAGGTACAATCATAGAGAAAGAAAAAATCTTCGCTTTAAAAAGAGCGTGCTACTTAGTGAAATTCTATAGGATTTGACAGCGAAAGACCTTATGACAGCGAGACCGTTTTCTAAGAAATAATGGATTTAGTGGAAACGTCAAGTTTCCGTCGTTGGAATTTTTGAAAAATTATGAATGGATATAATTATAATTTAAGTTTTGTATAACAATTTCAGATGAAATGACTTGTGCTTTCAGCAACTGTGAAGTGCGCCGAGGATACAATCCCGAAAATCATACTTTCCACCAGTAAATATGAATCATTGATAAAAATTTTAATTCCAAATTTTATAAAATTTGTGAGTGAAATCGACTCCGATACCAAATTGTACAGTAAATTTAGGACTTCCTTTGTGATTTGCAGCCATATATCAAAGTTTCCAATAGAATAATTCAGGTATTTTCAGTAAAATAAGAAACCGTTTCTTTACACTAGGGCTTGACTAAATGATGACGTCATCAGTATCGATAAATTTTTTGACTGATTTTTTTAGGTAACCGTAATTCTTGCACAGCTTCTTCACAGCACTGGCCCACACAACTGTCCCGAAGCTGTGCTGTGGTAAGGTCTATGTTGGAACGTGTATAAGTGCTTCTAGCAAGTCTTCATACATAAATAAATAAATATGTATTTTTTTAAAAATGAAGTTGTCTCGTTTATGCGCACGCATGTAAACGAGTGGTACGGACGGAACCCTCAGTTCAGGTATTCTTCTTCAAAACACGCACAATCGTTTATATAATATTCAACCGCTGTCACAGAATATATAATAGTACTTGCCGCTGTAACGACATTTAGCCATTAGTTAACTTAGTTAACTATTGATCAAACAACTAGGCCTTAACTCGTCAAGTATGTGTGAACGAGACACAATAGAAATTCCATTATTATGCGACTCCCGGCAGTCGTTTGATACCTGACTGATTAAGAGATGTTAAAACAACAAAATCGTAAACTTGTTCGTTTATTTAAATGTTTACACATCAAAATGTATATGTCCATGTCATGGACGTACAATAATTTTCTTTAAATGCTAACAATATTAAAAACTATCAGATAATATTTTTTATAGTATATGCCTTAACTATAAAATTCAACAAGACGGTTTGTTTCGTTAGGGACATAACATAGATATAAATTTTCCTTATAATATAATACAACTTAAAATATATTTCTGTTGCATTTTGAAAGTTTCCCGTCTTGAATTATTTTCATAAAGCAAGCGGGTATAATGAAATGAGTAATGAAATGTGTGTACTATAAAATCCTTGAGATATAACATTTTGTCAAAATAAATAACCGTAATGCATTCTTTGCGCGGATGAACTTTACAATTAGTCTACTTATTATGTATTTCGGATATCGTATCAAAGATTTCTCGAAACTGACTGAATTTTTTAGGTTGAAAGTTTTTATCTTAAGAAATAATAAGAATCTTCGATTATACAAAACTAAGAGACGAAACCACAACTTTATACTAAATTATAAATCACATGAGCGATCAGAAAAACTAAATACAATAATTCTACATTGCAAATTTTATTTAAAGGCAAGTTTAACCATAAGATGTTTATTCTTGTAACCAAAGATTAGAATAGAATGAAGGATCAAATTAAATTAAGTATAATTCTTAAATATATACCACTGCCATTGTCGGTCAGTTTCAAGAATCAAGTTTTTTTTTTAAAATTTAATGTTACACCCATTTATTTAATGTATTAAATTTAATAGCAATTATTACAAAATCAATACACAAAGTTTTCAAATCAGCAGTGAACAAAAATGTTTTTGACACATTTTAACAACATAGAATAGAACAATGAGTTGTGCTTCACATTTATCTACTTCATTTGATGCATGTAAAGTTGATAAGCTAAATTTAATCTGAAATATATATTTTAGTGTAATAGAAATCAATAATCTCTTTTTTAGGAAAATATATCTACTCTTGTAAGTGATAATGGATTCTTGCTAGTAAGCTCACATTAGATAGAAGTTTTTAATAAGTATGATTCAAATTTTTTGTAATTCAAAAGAAAAATTCGCTTGGAGCAGTTTTATAAATGCACAATGCAATAGTTCTTAGAAATAATATATCATGTATTATTTGTCAAATAAAAAAATATCAGACTTAAAATAATTCGCTCAGCAGTAGAAACTTGGATATATAATATTTAGGCTACAGTATTTGGATCCCAGGCGTATTTAACTTTATGCTCGCTCAGGGCATCAAGTGCCTTAATGTCTTCTTCTGTCAACTTGAAATTGAGTGTAATATTTTCTTTAATGCGTACAGGATTGGTAGATTTTGGTATAATGGCAACATCTTGTTGTAAAGCCCAGACAAGAAGAACTTGTGCATTGGTAGCGTTATGCTTAAGAGCAATTTTGGATACTACAGGATTTTCAAGTAAATCATTGTTATCATGTGAAGTTCCACCAAGAGAGCAATATGCTTGGAGAACAATGTCATTTTTCTTGCAAAACCTGAGCATGCTGTAATCATGGTAAAATGGATGCCACTCGACCTAAAACAAAAAAATGAGTTACTGTTATGTTATCATCAAAGCACTGGTACTAAAAATAGTTGCTATTTATTTACAAACCTGGTTAACAGTGGGAACAACTCCATGGCTAGATTTCATAATTTCCTCAAGGTGTTTTATAGTAAAATTGGAAACACCAATGCTGTTTACCAAGCCTTCGTCATACAGTTCAGTTAGACTATCCCATGTCACTTCACGTAATTTTGTATTACGAGGGTCTGACACGTGCAGCCTTGATGATCCAGGAAAATGGATGAGATAAAGGTCAGCATAATCCAGACCTAAATTCTCAAGTGATTTCCTATAGGCAGATAATATCAAGTCTTTATCACCATGATCTGATGGAGCTGTAACAAAAAAAGCATTTTTTGTAACTATGTAAGCACTTAGAAAATCTACCATAACAATATGTTCCTTAAAATATGAGATTACTTACAAAGTTTGGTTGTAATAAATATATCTTCCCGTTGAAGACCATACTTAGGTAGTAAAGTATTTAGAGCTGTTCTGATATGTACTTCATTTCTATAGACTGCAGCAGTGTCTATCATTCTGTATCCTGCATCCAGTGCATAATCAATGGTCTTCAGAATACAGTCCCCATTTCGAATCCTATAGGTACCCAAGCCGACAGAAGGCATTTGAACACCATTATTTAGTGTAAATTTGGTGGGAAATAAAGGTTCGTCAGAAGTCATTTTCCGTCTTGCTTTGTTTTTCTTCTGTTTACGCGAGTACCCAGCCAACCTAAATAAAAACAGATGTAATTAATTATTCATTCAACCCAGTTTTTTCCCAAACGTAAACAAAAGTGAAATGTAGCCTAGCCTACCTGATAGCTTTACTGACACACCACAACAGGAAAACTTTTAACTTTAACTTCTTCGAATGTGCTACTGCACTGATGTCACCATCCACGTAACACGAGTTAACGAAAACCTGCTCGACGACTTCTGAGTGAATGAATAATATTTCAGAAAACCAATACTTTATATGCACCTCTCGATATCAACAACAACTGCTGAACTGACTGACTTATCTTTTGTTGGGCGACTTAACGAAACAGCGAGTTGCGCGCGGTGGCGTTTATTTATTTACAGCACAGATTAGATTTACAGGCAGGCATCTGTCAATCAACCAACTGTCAATTTTTAGTGAAGTGGTGCGTGTGTCAAATTTTATCGAAATCGATATGAAGTTCTTTAACTTTTCTTTTTTAGATATGCAGATACGGCTTCAAATATACCATTGGTATTCGTTTTAAGTACGGGATCGGATCCATTTGGAGCCTTCCAAAAATTTGCAACGGAAATGGGTATGCGGGAACGCGTACACTCAATTTCACTTGGCCAAGGTCAAGGGCCCGTTGCAGAGAAAATGATTAACAATGCAAAACCAAAAGGCGATTGGGTGTTCTTACAAGTAAGCAGTAGTTATTCACTTAGGTATTATTTGTTGACCATGAAATTAAGTGCCTAGCTTTAAACTATTTTATACTTTCAGAATTGCCATTTAGCAGCATCATGGATGATGAATTTAGAATTGTTAGTGGCAAATTTATCTAGTGAGCATAGCGTACCTCATGCTGACTTCAGACTATATTGCAGTTCAATGCCAACGCCAAAATTCCCCGTATCTGTGTTACAAAATTCTGTAAAAGTCACTAATGAACCACCAAAAGGACTTAAAGCCAATGTGAAGAGAGCTCTTATAGAAATGGAAGAAGATTTCTTTGAAAATCACGGTAATGTTATTTGTTTTATACTCGGCCACGTCATGTACATGTTTTAATTTTGAAGCATCCGTTACCTCATAATTAAAAATAAATCCTATAAAACTCTTTATACGGTAATAATAAAATATTGAATGAGAGCATTAGATTGGTACTGAGATTTATCACAACAATATGAGTATTATTATAATATAATCCATTAATTCGCAGTGCTGGGTCAGGATTGGCGAACAATGTTGTTTGGTATTTGTATGTTCCATGCAATAATACAAGAGCGAAAAAAGTTTGGTCCATTGGGTTGGAATATTACGTATGAATTTAACAATAGTGATCGAGAATGCGCTATGCTAAATTTGCAAATGTTTTGCGAAGATGGTCATATTCCATGGGATGCTTTGGAGTATATTACTAGTAAGTGAATTACTATACATTTAGTTTTCAGTATTGCGCAGTTAAAAACATTTAAGCACATCTATCGACTCATAGTGGGAACTGCGCAGCTGCGCTGTATAATCTCACGGCGTTCAGTATCCTTTGTATGAAAGAAACCATACTCCATACTTCCAAGTATTGCGCAGATTTGTTGAAGTTATCAACAAATCTTAAACTTAAACTAGAGTTTTAAGTTGAAAACTAATATTTTTTTTATTTTACTTCCTAGGTTCTATCACTTATGGCGGTCGTGTGACAGATATGTGGGATCAACGTTGTCTAACAACAATTTTAAAACTTTTCTTTTCACCACCTACTTTAGAAGAAGGATATACTTACTCGCTTTCTGGAAGATACTATTGTCCTAGATCAGACAAGCTAGAAGTTTTCCGGGAATATATAGACAGCTTACCCGTGATTGAAGACCCTGAAATCTTTGGAATGCATGCAAACGCCAACATAGCATTCGAGGTACCTAAATGAAAATTATATGTATATGGTATTTTTGTTTTTTATGAAATGGAATTTAAAACAAAGGGCACATCCTTCATTCAAACTACCTCTACATACATGACTTATTAATTTTTCAATCTTTTTACAGCATAAAGAAACTAATTCGTTAATACAAACAATAGTAGATGTGCAACCTCGGTCAGGTGGAGGAGGTGGTGGTGATACACCTGATCAAATAGTGTGGCGTATATGTGATCAAACTCGAGTTGTTGTTCCGCATAAAATAGATAAATCGCAAATTAATCCAGACCTCATGATTACCGATGATATGGGTCAACTACAGTCATTGACTACGGTGCTATTGCATGAAACGGACAGGTTCAATACCTTACTTGGTTTGATACAGTCTTCATTGACTGAATTACAAAAAGCCATCAAGGTAAATCGGGTTTTTCACATTGCATAATATTCGTGTTTATATACTCATGAAAAAAACTTATTATCCTTCAGGGTATTGTTGTCATGTCAGAAGCCTTCGAAGAGGTCTTTGTAGCGTTCTTGAATAACAAAGTACCTGCTATGTGGCACAAAAAAGGATATAATTCTTTGAAGTCTTTAGGAAGTTGGATACATGATCTTACCCTTAGAGTTGACTTTATAGAAGTAAGAATTTACATTTTACTATTATTTTACCCCTACACAAATAGAGCGGCTTATACTTCTAAACGTGTCTCCTGCCTGTGTGTGTGTGTGTCTTCGTGTGTTTCTCTATCTGTGTTATTACATGTTACATTATTTATTACTAAATTACTCATACTCTCTCATACTACTTTTTTATTGAACAGTCGAGAAAAAGATTAAAATTTGTCTAAAAAGGAATTAATTAATTATGTTACGTTCTCCACCTATTCGCTTTAGTTATTTAGTTTAATCTTTACAAATGACGTTACTATTTTTCTTGAGTAAAATTTTTATTGGCCGGTTGTAACAATACAAGGTTATTTTCAGAAATGGCTGATTGACGGCAAACAGCCAAGCAGTTGGGTGTCGGGTCTTTTTTTCCCTCAAGGATTATTGACAGGCTCTTTGCAGTCATTCGCACGGCGATATAGAGTGCCAATTGATGCTCTGCTGTTTGATTTTCATCCCATTTCGTTCTTTCTTTCTCAAGAAGACGTGTATAAATATAATAAAAGGAAGAATAAGGTAGCTGTCAATGAATAAATATTTGTCCTATACTTATATAAACGAATTTTAGGATATCATTTCCATTAACAAGTTTTCGATAGATTAATTCGTTTGCCAATACATCACTATTTATTTGTGAAAAAAAACTGCGCATAGGTCATAGCGCGCCCCGGAAGTTCGTATGAACCAAATTCACCAATAAGATGGAATTTCCGCTTTAGAGGGAAATTTTAAAACATATTGATACATGATTGGTATTTGCTAGTATGAACTATTATTTTTCTTTACAAGGACGATGGTGCTCCTAATGTGTACGGGGATTTAGAGTTACCAGAGGATGGAATCAATATTCATGGACTTTTCATCGACGCTGGTCGCTGGGACATGGAGAAAAATTGTCTCGTGGATGCTTTGCCAGGTATATTCACGTAAAAAGTGAATCAGTAGAGATAATTATCGAAATAGTGTAATTATTATAAGAATCTGTGCCAAGCAAGGATTTGAACCTGCGCCTTATTATGCTATCACATAGCTAAACCATTCGTCCACCGACACATCTTGATGAATTTTGCAAGTGCTTTCTAACGCAAAACCACTTAGCTCACCTCATCATTTTGCGAGTTTACACTCACAACACAACCAAGAGCCAAGAGAAATATTTTTACAAATATTTAATTATCGGTTTATTAAGATGAAGCAAGCCAATTTATAATAGCCTGACACTATACTTAAACCAAAAGTAAAATGACGAGACAATGTATTTCATTTTAATTTTATCGAATCACTTATCTATAATAGCGTTACTTCACATCCTGACAATAGAATCCTGTACTGGTTAGACCCTGCTTTCTAGATTTAACATGTATATTGTTCGCTACCAGGCCAGATGAACCCGCCACTGCCCGTGGTGTGGTTCCAGCCTGTGCTGTCGCTGCCGGCGCCAGACCCTCGGTACGACGCGCCGCTGTACAAGACTGCGGAGCGCGCGGGGGTGCTGTCTACGACGGGGCACAGCACCAACTTCGTGCTGCCCGTGCTGTTGCCGGCTAACCAGCCGCCGCCGTATTGGATCATACGCGGCACGGCGCTGCTTACGCAGATCACTGATTAGCTGCCCATCATATTATTATGGACAACGTAAGTCAGTCCACATCATAGACTTGTATTTTATTTATACTAGACACTCTGTTCAGAACACATTTTCTGAAATGACAAAGTATATGCACAAACAGGGTAATTACCATGCCAACGCTTTTAAACATGCTCCATCTGGCCTCAATTTATTACCACAAAGTTTGTTCTGCAAAGCCTGTCTAGTGTAACATAGGCGTCGTTGGTCCAAATACACATTGCGATAGGTACGGCAAAAGGAATTCGCTTTACCACTTCAAAAAAAAACCGCTTGTACACACGACACAAAAATGTCCCTTTAAACAAAATAAAGCGCGAGGTGCAAGCGTTTTAGGATCTTAAGGTGGTAAGGCGGCGGTGTCCTCGATACTATAGTAAGTAGCTAACTCGAGAGTAACTATGTCTCTTACCTGAAGGCAGTCTGAAAGAGTGTTTAATGGTGAGTCCACAAATTATTTGTCTAGCCTTGTTTTGTTTCGGCTACACGTCTAGAAACCATCCACCGCTAAGTTTATGAAGGCATTCGTTTTACTCCTAAATACCAATGATAAATATCGTTACATTAATAAGATTCAACTTATATCAGTTTTGAATAATTTAATTGTGCAAAATTAATTAGGTACTACATAAATAATACCTGTTATGGATATGACAATTACCTGCATTTCTTTACAGATGCACAACAACCGCATAGTATGGCAGTGATTGGGACATACAAATAAAAATTATCCTGGCCAAAACCACGAAACATGATATACCGATAGTACTTATGCTTCAATGTTTCACCTGGGTATGTAATGATGTCTAATGAGCGGCTAGAATGTTATTATGATTTACACTAGAAGTTAGGACTGATGAGGATAAAGCGAAACTACGTGAACAGTGTATCTAATAGGTATTTTTTTATTACGATTTATAATACTTGAACATCTAGTCTCGTCTGCAATGCGTTAAAACGCGTGATATATTTTATTACTTAGTAACTAATTGTTTTGTACCTCATTATAAAATAAAACTGAGGTCCGTTTACAAAAATGACTTTGTCTTAAACCAGGTTATTTATAAAAAGTAGGCATACAATAATTTGTTAGTAGTATTTTTATCATTTTCTTATGATATATTTTGTACTTCTTCTTAGATGGATTAGACTTCCAGTTTAATTTTATGAACTTGTTAATGTTTTGAATAGTTTGTTATAGTATCTTTCTTAATAAATTATTTATAGCCTTTGATATTACTTACTAAATATGACTGCAGTTTTTTCGTGATTTTAACTTCACCAACACAGATAATAAGTTAGTGCTACTTTGACGTTATATTATTATACAGTAAGATGCGGGATAAATGCAAATGCGAGGCACTGCGCTTCGTAGTCATGGTCAGTTTAAACTAATATTTGCAATTTGTAATAAAATGGTCGCCACATGAAAAACGAACAGTATTTTTCCACAATTCGCATCGCGGATTACCTCACAATGGCTATACATTAAATAAACAAACTTTTCTGTTCACCAAAAGACGTCACGGATGATAGGAACTGAAAGGATAACTTATTGAAACTAATGATCTTTATTGAAACTGATTTATTTATTGAAACAGATTAAAACTTCGTATTTCGAACAATGTCAGAAAAAAAAGTATGATATTATGGAGAACATGAAAAATAATATTTAAACTGGGGGAGCCCTGTGTGGAGGCGACGTGCGTAGTCGCATTTGTTATATTCACATTTACTACACTAAGGTTACGGCGGGGAAACGACAGGCCCCACTGACATACTACACTACAAAACGACGAAGTCACCGTTGCAGCCACACTCAAGACTCATACTTAAACACCAAAGACCTGTTTACTTGGGCCCTAAAATGCGCAACAACACTGTGAGGCATTCACCATATTCAACAAGCACATCATATTTGAGACAGTCATTCCTCATGTCGTTGGTAACCGACTATCATTTGTATTCGCGGCCGGATTCGCCGACAGATATATGAAGTATTAATAATTCGCGCGAAGAGAATAGCTTTAGTCACTAGCTAGTGCCGATAAGTGCAATGATCTGTAGTGAACATGTTCATCGTTCAAGGTGGTACGGTATCAGAAATTCGGAAGTTATTTACGTGTGATACACGTCTAGTTTAGCGATATTGTTACAGCAACATATTTGTAAATAGAAGAACAGACATATTGATGTAAATTTTGGAGCTAAAATGTAATTTAAAGTTCGCCCTGCCATTAGAAACAAACATTGCATAGCGAATTTCAAAATAACGAAAACACATCATAGGGTGGATAATAAGATTAATCTACTAATGAGGAAAACCTCGTGGTTATTAAAATTTTACAGAAGATGTAATTTCAACAATTTTTAGTTGTCTGCTATCCTTCTCACACAAGATTTATGTTTTCCGTTGCAAATAATATGTACTTACTTATTATCCACTGTTTAAATAATTGGCCAATGCCTCTCAATTGTTGTGCGCACCCTAAATAATATAAATAAGTGTAATTATAAACAGCCTGCTCCTAAATAATTACATTTATAACTCCACACAGAGGACAGACCTACATAAACATGTTTTTATATTATTACGTGTGAAAGTGAATGAATATCACAGTACTTAATTCTGTTAATTTATACAGGTTGATGTCAAAATTTAGCTGTTTAACTTGTTATCTTATTAATTAGAAAATGAAAAGAATCCTAGACCGGAGCTGGTTCGCCTAACTAATGATTTGCTAAAGTTACTCCTGTGAACAAACACAGTATCCTTGGCTTCTTAGTGTTGCACCCTATCAAATCAGTAAGTATGCAAATAATTGTGATTCATATTAATTAAGCTTATATGATTTTTAATAAAATCAACTAATATAACTACATGTATTTGTGGTTACCATAATAATATTAATTATTAAAAATACCTGTTCTTTACAAAGTTTACATATTGATTGGTCAAAAATGAAGGACTGCAGTAATATTCGCCTTCTGTCCGCCGCGAGCGACGCGACCAATGCTCGGCTAACATTCGCTATAAGTTAATTGTTATGCAATGAATGGCTTATATAACAACTATATAAAAACAAATTTCTAAGAAAGTATTATTTAATAATTTAAATCTTTACAATAAACACATTACAAAACACTGTACCCTTACAACTGACCAATGAAAAGTATCACTATAAACCATCTCTTGAACTCGCTGTAATATAGATACGAAACATCGTGAAGCAACCTGCATCAGCTCTCTGTAGCGGCGCGGTCTACTTAACCTACCTACATAAACGATAATTTTATTACCATATCCACTCTCATTTACTTTATAGATTAAATGAAAATCCAAAACGAAGCTGATCCGCATTCGCGAAGACAAGCTACGCCGGAGACAATACACAGAATTGAAATCGGCCAATGGACGATTCTTTGCTCCTTCTCTTTTCACTCAACTCTGGATGTCGCGTGGTGTTTTACCAAAGTGTCAAATACTAAGAACAACGTCATTCGGTCAAACTAAAAGAAAAACTAAAAGCACAATCTGGTGACCGCCACTACGTCGAGGCTAATTAAATGCCATACAAAAAGTTGCAGTCAATTATACGACCCTACTCATACTTGTCAGTGTAGAACTTAAAATTATGTTGTTTTACTTACTTAGACTGACACTTTGGTGCAACACCAGTGGCGGTATCCGTTAACTTGAGAGTGTTGGAACCTTGAGAAACTCCTGGCAAATTTTAAGAGAATGAATGCTTAAAATTTAACATCAAATCACACAACACAACAGTAATCATTCGATCTAAATTACATAGAAAAAGAACGGAATGAACAATGTTTAGCATTGTCGGGTGAAAGTGCCCTCGTGGGGTGGGGGGTGCGGGGCCTAGTCCTCCGACATGAAGGAGTTCTGCGACTTGAGCTCCTCCAGCCGCGAGATCTGCTGCCGCAGGTACATTATCCTGCAGACAAACCAAACAGCGGCTGCATCACCTACATCTTGTTAAACACCTTTCCACACTCACTTTGAAGAACAATCTTCACCTTACATTCGCTTATTTTTTATTTAAGTGTTTTAACGATATACTGCTTTAGAATCAAATATACGAAACACATCATAATCGAGCTGCGCTTTCTCACGCCTCTAATTTGGAGTCGCCCAAGTGTCGGAGAGAGTGAGGATGAGTTGAGGATCCCAGCCTCTTAGCGTTCTTTCAATGCTGTGATTGTTTTTTTCCTCTTTGTGTATGATTCTAGGTCTACTTTCACCTCGTAACATTAGCACACACACTGTACAATCAAGTAGCAAGCTGCACACTTACTTTTGCTCCTGTAGCGTGGCCTGTATCTCGGTGTGGCGCACGAGCGAGCGCGAGCACTTCAGCTCGGCGGAGACCCTGGTGCACTGCAGGCAGCCCAGCTGGTACGCCTCCTCCGTGAACTTATTCGCCTGGAACGTATGTGTGAAGATTCAATGTTGTGTTGCTTTATTGAGTGTCGTAATACGATTGGAGCTAAAGTAACTCAGTAACTGTACATACTTGCAACTATTTTTAAGATATTTTTAAACAATTGACAAGGTTCGAATTGTAGCAAAGGGTGTGCAAGGCGTTTGGAACACGCAAAAATTACGAACCCTTATATAAACTTTCCCTCTTATTCATAAAAATGCAAACAGTCTAATAAACCTGTTTTAACTATTACACTGTTTTGTCTCATTCTTTCTTGGCGCTGTAATCATTTAACAGAAAGTGTCAAACAGTGTGATAGCTTTAATAAAATAGGTTTATTAGACTGTTTGAGTTATTATGAGTAAGGGGGTTTGTGTTTTATCATATAAAGGGACGTAAAATGTTGTCTTTTTTCGGGTGCACGGTTTCAACAAATAAAAATCCAAGTGTTGTCAGTTCATATTTTCTGACGCATTTTCGAACTTAAACATGCACCCGAGAGAAAAAAGGTTACATCAGGTTAAATGAAACATAAATAAGTTGTGGAATAATCCGCAAATAGAATACAGTGTATTGGTTGTTGTTGCAAGACTTATGCATGCAGTAGTTCATAATAAGGTTATCCTTACTGGCTCTTCATTAGTCTGATAAAATTAATGTATGTGATGTAATCACAAATTTTGTTTGTATGAAAAGAGATTTCTCTAGTCTAGCTAGAACATTACAGAACATTGACTATCGGTGCAGATTTATATAAGGTCACCTCGTTTTAAGTGATAATATTTAAAGGACCGATTCACACGACAAAGTAATATATTTTTATAAGATTTTATTTTTTTATTAATTAAGGCTAAGATGAGAGAAAAATACGGTTTGGGCATTGAATTGAGAGATGCGAAGCCGATGATGTGGATAACTTTTTAAATTGTCAGGGTGCTGTTTTAAAAAACGATATTGTTTATGTTAAAGAAAATAATAAAAATTAAAATATCGATTTTCCTAAAAATAATGATAGTGTCCTGTTTCTATGATGTATACAAAGTCACTGTTAAAATATTATCACTTAAAATGATTTGACCTTACATAATACCTAATACGGTACTTTAGATTTATCAAAATAGTTACGTCATCAATTCTGTAGAATGACTGAAATTCGCTAGCACACAACGACACAATAACGGAGATTATTTCAAACAAAAGACATGTGATAAGTGCTGCTCCCGTGTCAGTGCACTAAGCAATAATAACGCAGTACTCACCTGCTTCTCAAGTATGTCAGCCGGCCACCCCGTGACGTGGCCGGTGAGGTCGCCGCGCACGTAGTTGACAAGCGACGGCGTCAGCATCGGCGGCGCGTGGTGTAGCGCGCCCCCTACCACCGACGAATAGCTGCCCAGGCACTCCACTGTGAACGACCGTATACACATCATTTGCTGTGCCACAAGTGCCACGATGGAAGCTTACAGAAACGCTCAAAATTGTAAGCCATGTCATTTCAATGGGTGTGTTCAGCAGAAAACGGCCTAATTAAAGTGGCAGAAACTAAGTGCTTAGCTTCGTCAAACTTGATAGCTTAATTGGCTTAGTCAGCGCAAATGATGTTGAGCAAACTCAGATTAACGCTTTGCAGCGCTTAGATAAACCGTTTTCTGCTGAACACATTCAATATCACACATACATTTAAAAACCTCAAACTAGCATTTTCTGAGCGGTTAAATTATAGTATATGTACTGTATAGTCTTTTTACAGAGTCATGTGTGATCAACGCATTAATTTGTAGCCGAATCTGTAAATGACTATTAATACGATGGTTATTGTGATGTGTAGCGGCTAAGCTATAGGTCTATTACTTAAGGATCTTAAGAAACCATAGATCGGTGAGACCTATAAGGATAAAAAAATATTAAAACACAGCTTATTAGCAAGGCAACACAGTTGGTACACTCACTCTTCCTGGGCAGAGCGGCGTCGAGATGCAACGGCGGCGCGTGCGGGTCGGTGTTCTCCGAGTGCGTCGGCGTCGGCGGTCCGGCGTCGCGCTGCGGCGTGCCGTCGCCGTTGCCGTCGACCGGCGAGCCACCGCCGTTGTTCGCCGGCATCGTCACCGCCGGCGCTGCCACGATTCGCGGTAGCGCCGCCGCGAGAAGCGAGCCACTCTGTCGTGTTTACATTTTTAGATTAACAATATATTTTTCATCTCTCCTGTTCGGAAAATATAACTTTCCTGTGTAGATAGCTGGGTGGAAAATAGCTTATCCATCCCTAGGGTGGAAAGTAATTTAGTTTTAATTGACATGGCATAGAGTCAAGGCCTGCAATCAAAGCTTGGACCAAAGATAATTGAGTCACATCATGTTATTAAAATAAACAGCTATAAATTGAAAATCATATTGTGTAGGTATTATGTATAATCGTTGATAAAAAAATATACAATTTCTAATTTTAATTCAATTAACAATTAAAATATTTGGCTGCCCGCCATAATGCCAAGATGTTTTTTTTTTAATTTTATATTGTCAGTGTCATTTCAGAAAGGATTCGTCCAAAGCCGTTAAAACTTTTATAAAAAAAAAGAAATTATTTTTGGATTCTGTTATTATCTGTGGAAAAAACACGATCGATATTCTTTACACAGATTTTAATTATTTAATATTTTCTGCTTTTTTGTACTCTGTTTTAATGTATTCGTGTCGTTATTCTTTCTAATCGTGTTAGGTGTTGTTAGTACTGTAAATCAACTGTCATATTTTGTTCAAAACTTGAGTTTTCCTTTCTCGCTGAACTACATAATACCTCACCAAGACATCTACAATAGGAATGAGTTAGTTTTATCAAAACGTAACTGAAAACCGATATGACTTCCATATCGATATCATATCGATACCCTTAACTACGTAACAGTTATTATAAAAACTATAAAACCGATGCAAACGCAAAACTTATACTCGGATACAAGTTATGAAAAACCATAACGGTACGACAAAACGCAAACTACGCAAAACTATATCGTAGCCGAAACTTCGTTGGCTCTCCATATTCGCGCCGTCCCTTTTACTCGCGCATGCTTAAATAGGAGTACAAGAGATGAAGCGAATATGATATCGGTATCGCTGTCGGTCGGTGATTATCATCTTCCTTAGTGTATTTGCAAAAATGAACGTAATATCATTGCAGTAAGGTTGAGTTTTCACTGTAACTTTTAATGTATGTTATTGCTTGGTGTATTTGGTGACATTTTAGGTAAATATTTTTTAGTTTTGGCGTGTCCTTGACCTCGAGTGGCACGTGCGCGCTGTGGTCGATTTGTTTATTGCTAAGATCTTTGTTTGTTGAATGTTGATGATGCAATTGCAAATTAGTGCAGTATCGTATATCAATAATTAGTGTTAATAGACGTTTAATTAGGTGTAGTATTGTATATTATAAATCCCGGGATAGTTTCATCTGATATCTATATCTGAAAACGGATATTGATATCGATATGCATACTACATATCGGTTATATAACGGTTTGCCTAGAAAAACGAAAACGCCCATGCTTAATCTACAACCACTTTTGTAAATTTAATGTTTTCCTCACAGTCGAAATGAAAAATAGTATGTTTAACTCGGGTGAAAGCACCCATTTCACTCTCAAATTATTGGCGCTCTCACTTCGTTCGAGCGCCAGAAACATCTCCAGTAAAATGGGTAGCTTTCTCCCCTTGTATAACAATCTACTATTTCAATGAAGTTGCCTACGACTTTTGCCCACCCTTTTCTCCAAATTCGTTATTAATGCTCCGCTCCTGTTGGTCCCTACGCAATGTTATACGACATATTGTCTGTATCGATATGGACTACCCAAAACAATCTATTATGACCTTATATTTCATTAGTGAGAAAAAAAATCGTCGAATTCTATACAATATGAGCTAGTTGAGCCTAACAAAATACACGTATAGATCGATGGACCAGTGGAATTTTGTCCCTATAAACAGGATAATATCTGTAGATGGGCGGTAACTCCATCTTATAGGCGCTAAGAGGCTTATATTAGAAAATCAATACAACTGCTAATTCGCAATAAATTATAGTACATTCAGGTGAAGCTATTAAAAATTGATTCCCAATCTCCTACATTGGGATCAAAAACTTTTTTTTATTGAAATGACGTACAAACAATATTTAAAATCAAAATGTTGAACATACTTAATTACAAGTTTACAACCCTTGGTGTGTTCAAGACACACAAACAAGACTAAATAACTATTTGTCGTAGATTCTAATATTGACCGCTTACAATGCGGGAAAGATCTTGGCCGTAAGATGACATCGACAGGAGGGCGCTAGCATTCAATCAGGGCATCCAATGCATGCATATAAATCTCCCTTGATTCAGAAGAAATACGAACATTTACGTTCTACCGATTCTAAACGCAAAAGTATTGTAAGAACAATAACAATCATTGAAAATTTTAACTTTATTCACAAAGATTTAAAGCTTTTACGGTATTTAAAAATAATGACTCTATTTCAAAGTAAAAGAGCAAAGAAATTAAACATCAGGAGACTTTTGGAAAAATGTGGAAAACTGTGTTTTATATCTTGTAAGATTTGGGAGATTTGGATACGCTGATCTGACAACCGTATTTAACAAGATGATGGTGTTACTTCTGATTTTTGCCACTGGCCAATAGATCCTTGTAACACTGTAGAAGAAACTGTGTAAAAACCTGGCAATACTTTGTTAACATCTGTCTAATGATTTGATTTGATTTTGTATGCAGGTAGGCTTTTGAGAGGCCATACATTGCAAACAAGCATACAAATTCGTTCTTTATTGTCACATCCTCTTTTCAAAAGCTTATAATCACTATATTTTTACAAAAGTATACATATTTCGTTTAAATCATCTAATATCAATAGTAGTGTACGCTACAAATGGGGGTGAAAATGTGTATCCGAAAAACGTTCTTTTACCGGGCGACATCGGACTAGAGCTATAAATGCTTATGAAATGAAAACGGCTTAGAAATGTCTACTATCGAGCGTGACTCACTTAGTTTTTTGTTTTTACGCAATGACGACCTGAAATTTTACGAACTTTTACCAAAGTACAATTTGATAGGTTTCAGTCGTAAGCCAACCAAATTGTACTTTGGTAAAAGTTTGTGAAATTTCAGGTTTTCTTATTATAGGCTAATAAAGAGGTAGAACTAAAATTTTGTTATTTTGTAAAATAATGCAAGGAGGTATTATGGTTTTATTGGTGGCCGCTACATTCGAAAAAAACTAAAATGGCGGAACGAAAAGTGTGCCAATAGTTCCATATGCATTTGAATACATACCGGTTGATTCGAGTTGTCGAGTACAACGACCGGCGGTACCGAGTTGCTTTCCGCGTTATTCCGCGCTGCAGAGTTCGCCTCCCTCGCGCCGTAAGAGTTCTCCGAGAGAGGGGTGCTCCGGTCCGGCGAGATGTCCATGTCTTGACATGACTGCCCATCTGAAAAGCGGGGGAAAATATTTACTCGAACCCTTTATGAATCAATAAGCTATGTAATATGGCTGGCGTCCCGTTGTCTCATCAATATCCCAGTAACCAGTCCAGCAATATCCTCACCATAGTCCCGGCATAGTCTCCAACTTATCTGCAATAGTCCTTGCACCTAGCGGGTGCTGTTTTTGGCTGTATCTCTTAATTAGTGCAGATATTGATAGTGCTTGCTGCTTACACATATTAACACATTAATGTATCTCAAAATGGCCTCTTCCTGTTGAATCTATATCTCCAGGTAAGCCTACAATAAGGTCCAGCTTCAGCCGTGATATCCCGGAGGAGATATACAATAATAATAGGAGCCCTAGTTGTCCAGTCAACCTAACACCTGAATCAAATCTAGATCCAATCAATTTCTAGATGCATCCTGCAATAGTTCTGCAGTAGCAGGGGGTTGTCCTTGGGAGCACAATCGCCGGCTAGTGTCACACTTCTTCTATATTTATGTTGTCAAACGGGCCTCTGCGTGTGGCTTCGGCCCCTTATACACCTTCCAAAGATCAGGAACCCCATGGTCGTGCGATTGTAATATTACCAACATACTAATAATAAAAGCACAAAAAAAAACGAGCTATTTCACACGGTCCGACTATTGAGTGAATAAACGTTGCGCGTGCCTCTTGATAGTGTGAAATTTCTTAAAGCTGCAAAAAGCAGGCATACACAGAAATCTCGAGAAGTCATCAGGCAGATTTCGCGCGCGACACATACAATGATAGCGCAAGCGGAGGTAGCGCTGCGCAAGTTTAGTCGATCTAGTGGACTCAGTTTTCTTTTGATATGAATAGCGAGAATTTAGACCACGATGACATGTGATGGTAAGTAATGCAGTGTTAATTTTGGAACCGCATCATGCGGCCTAAAATTCATAACACCTTTCTAGCCCGGCACAAGCCGAGGTGTAACGTGTGTAGGTGTCACAGTCAACCCTCTGTTCAGAGGATGCATGGCGGAAGAGGAGACGCCAAAGCATGTGCTCAATGCTCATGCATTGGACAAGCGTGGTAGAACGGATAGACATTCTAAAATCCCCACCATCACTCCCGGACATTGAACTACATACTATTACTAGCGTATGGAACTGACATCATGAACAAATTTTGTGCTCCATAAATTGATGACACGGTCATCAACTCGTAGTAAGTACAAATCATAATTCGAAATTCAAATTTTCAAACGTCACAATCTTGTCGTCGTTTTTGCGACACATTTTTTGCTTGGCATAGCTTCTCTATACGTAGAAGTAACAACTCACTGCTCCCGGAGGCCAGCGGCAACCGCGACAGGTTGCTAGCCTTCTTTGAAAGCTTGAGATGGTTGGAGTAAAGGAAAAACACACAAAGCCTCAATCGAGCGGCTAAGTGTGGAAAAGGCCCAGCTAAACTAACTAACTAACTACTGGCTATGTGTCACTAATTACTGAATGATCACTCCCGGAGGCCAGCGGAGGAAAGCTTGAGATGGTTGGAGAAGTATAACAACGCACAATTTAATGGCTCAATCGAGCGGTTAAGTGCGGGAAAAAAACATCAAAACTAAATAACTAACTATTGGCTATGTGTAAGTAATGACTGAATGTTATTACCTTTAGTATACGCACCTTTGCCGTCATGCGTCGAGGCCGAATGTTTTGGTCTGGTTCGGTCAAGTGCCTCCTCATCCCGACTGCTGTTGTTCCAGTATCGGTCGGACGCGTTATTTGTTCTTTTACTGGACTTCTCTGTTTCTCTTCGGCCTGACCTCGAAGTTGATCTCTTATCTCGACCTAAGCGGAAACATTCGATTTACTCGTATAAATTATTATTTTTGGGTCGGTAAATATGTATGTATTATAATGTCACAACCGGTCGCTGTGAAAAGCCGAGGGGAAGGCCTATGGCTAGTAATGGACGACTTTTGGATGATAATGATGATTATAAAGATTTGATGGTGGTAACATAGCCATAAAACTGGGCCCCAAAAGCTGTTAAAACTTGAAATAAATAGACAATTAACGATTAGAATAATTATGAATGGTGTTTTTTTTTTTGTTTTTTATTGTGTGGTGTTGTATTTGTGTAGTGTCGATTTTGCCTAGAAAAAGCGTTTAGGTTGAAAATTACTATCTGAAAAGCGATAACCTCGACGATTTAGGGCATTATTTCAAGGGACTAAGCTCACTATTTGCGCTGGATGAACGAACACCTTTCGCCGTTATAAGAAACGTTGAATTTTACTGTTAAGCAAGTTTTAAGTGGAAGGAGCCTCCATCCAGCACGATTTTGCGACCTTTACAAGATCCTGTCGCTTTTTATAGAGTACTTTGTATCTTTGCCCCGCCGTTGCCCTCAGGATCCTGAAAGACTCTAATTCTACGCTAATGGAATGGAAATCCCACCACCTCGTTGATAACTACATTCCTGTTAAAAATAATTCTTAGAGAGTTCTTTTAGAAGCAATATTCATAGCTAGCTAGCTAGCTAGCTTTTTAGCACGTATTCGCTTTCTAGATCAAAGCCGAGAAATACCTACTGGTTGACATGACCCTGAATATTATTGATTTCTACCTGTAGAAATACATGAATCTGTAATGCCAGCTGCATACTGTATATTTTCGTCGACACACGACGAGGAGGTTTAGCTAATGTACATAGGGGGCACGCTTGTTCTTGGCTTGGGGTTGCTTGCGCAAGAGTCGAAGTCGGCTCACACGAATCGATATTTTTATTGCAGCATTTTTTAAGGAGAGCTTGTCCTAGAAACATTGTTATTTTTTTATGAAAAGTTACATTTTGTTGGGGTTTTGGCGAAACGCAAGATAAGTGCGAAGATGTCACATCTTCCTGATTAGAGTATTTTAAATTATGTCTTTGAGTTTTGAGAATTATGTTTATAAAGACGATTGATTGGTACCAGCGCGGTATTTCGTATACGTACATAGTCTCATATGGATTAGGCTAGTTAAAGTAGCAGCCTAAATTGTCCTGGCCCACAATAGTTGGTCTCGTGTTTTAGTATACTGGTATGCTCCAAATTATTGTTCAATGAAAAACTGTAAAACAGTACAATGAAAAGTGAATAAAATAATTCCCTGAAATCTAGTCACTAAGCGATGCCGCACACATCTTACACGCATCGAACATTTATGCCGTTACATTTACTGCGCTACAAATTAACTTGCCGTGTCGTGCGACAAATGTTGTATATGTAAATCGCTTTATGAATATCAACATCATCGTCTGATGATGACGATTTCTTGATGATAATGAGAGTAAAAAACCGGCCAAAATACAAAGTTATATTTGCTGTTGATGAAATGTGCTATATCTCAAAAACTACCGGTTCGATCTCATTCAAACCAATTTTCTTTGAAAGTTTTTGTTGAGATCTACATAAACTTTTTTAAAAACTTTCTAAAATTAGAGGGGGGCGGGGGGATATTATATTAGATATAGATATTTTTCGGCAATTTATATGGACTATAATTTAAAAATGCACTTACTACAAAAATGTGTGATTTAAATGTAGCATGTGGCGTCACAACTGTCGTAATACAAATGTGGCGCAGGTGTACGACCTGACTAATATTGAGATATATATTATATATATGAGGTTGGAATTCAGTTTCAAGTGAGTATTTCAGCTTGGGTCCAGTTTCATGTGCGTGTTTAGCTTGGGGCCAGTTTCATTTGAGTGTTTTAGCTTGAGGTCAGTTTCAAAGACTGTAAATTTGTAACCTAGATACATTTTATATGTGACTTACTGCTTCGTGATGAATATGTTGAATCTTTGGATGACATTCTTCTTGAGTCCCATTCTCTAGGCTTCTCCCACTGTGACACTTCACTGATACAGTTATAATAATACTTCTTTCCTGATGAACTAATGTGTTCTGACCATTCACCACTCTGGCAGTGAACGGTCAGAGGCACGCTTGAAGATGCATTTCTCTTGTCATATTTACTAACACTAATCCTACTTTTTTTATCTGATTCACTTCGTTCATGATTACTTCTACTTTCACTATCTTTGCTACGTTTCTCCTTCGGTGATCTGACACTATCTGAAATTTTTTAAACAATAACTGATATTAATTCCTACCATTACCATGCTTTTTTGCAAGGTTTACATAAATATTCTTCGCGTGAGCATTGATTGACTTTAAAAAATACATTCGCTATTGCTTAGTTTTCCTTAATGTAATGCATTTCATACATATGACTAGCATTTTATTTAGAAATGATACACCACTAATTTATCTGTAGTAAAATTAGTAAAAATGGCTTTGCACTATTCTGTCTTCTCAAATTCAGAAAGTCCATCTTTTAACTAACACAAGTTAATAGAAAAATTGCATATTTTCTCAACATAAAAATAGAATCCAGTTCATGTAAAGCTAAAGTAATGAAACTATGTGTATAAATTATTTTACCAAAAAATTACATAAAATTCATAATTGCACCAAGTAATTTAAGAATTTAATTAAGGTAACAAATTTAATGTTTATATTACACAGTAACATCATGAGAAACTTGAATATGCACTAACAAGATGTAAAGAAATTAAAAAATTCAAGATAAATGAAAAGTAAATAGCTATTTAATCAGATATTCTATTAATCTATTTAATCTATTATTATCTCTATAGCTCCATGGCCAAGAAATTCGAAATTAAAAAAATCTACAATTATGCATAACATAGTACATGACTACCTAGTTAGTGTTCAAGGGTTTATTATGATTAAAGATGCATATTTTTTGACACTTTCAGATATTGAGGGTAGTTTTGAAGAGGCAATTTATAAGGCAAATCCTTACCTGTGTACTTATTTCTAGAGGATTTGTAGTCTCTATCTCTCTCCTTTTCGGACCCTTTCTGCATGTATGCATTCCTGGATGTTGTGTATCCTCTGTCATCTGCAACATGGCTGTAGTGATGGTGCCCATGGCTGGAGTGGCTGGTGTGTGCGCCGTGTCCATGTGACGAGACATTACCATTGGGGGATCGGAGAGGTGTGTACTGGTTGTCTGAAGCAGTGTACTCAGTTCTTCTTTCACTCTTTGAATGGTACTTCTGCATGGGATATAGTAAACAAACATATGAACAAAATTTGATTACCCATCTCAATGTAACAATACAATCCATCAAAACACAAGTAACTATCAACATGAAAATTCATTTTCTAGAACACGTCAAGTACGTACAGAGGAAATGTTTGACAGATTGTATTATCTTGTACTATCTTGGGTAGCCTACACATATCCATCCTTGTAATTAGATTAACACAAAAAGGTAATTTGTTGCAACGAGATATAACCTATTGTGAAACGAACCAATAAAGAAAAAATACAGTTTAGTGCTGAAAATATGTGGATGTGAGATAAAATTAAAAGTAGAAGACGCAGGGAAGTACTCGTCCTTTGGGTTCCTGCTTGTAAACTAAAAAGTGGTACAGCCCTATTCTACTTCTAAACAAAAGGTTTTAAAACGCAGTTACCTGATATGGATGGGCCTGATGCTTCTCAAAGTACCTGAAAACAAACAAAAATGTTAATACCTTCAACCAATTTACAGCAAAACTCAATCGGCGACCGCCATCTACAGATTGCGAAGCCGAAGCATCTGAAACCATATCATACCCATCGCTTATTCGCTGAGGTTTCCTTGCATGCATTACCATCAATGCAAATGTACGATTTATTACGGCCTCAGTAATAAAATGCAAAATAAGATCACTGTCATTAATACAGTTTTACAGGAGGCCGTGATATATCTTGATGGACGCCATGTCACATTCAAGACACTCAAGCGAGAGAGTCGATACGGGCGCGAAAGAGATGAAAAATCTATTGACGAATAATCAGCGACGACATGACGACAACCACCGATTACTACACCTAGCCGTGTCTATGGAAAAAAGTGTTGGGACATATGATGAAATCGATACAAATACGATCAATACGTTGAAATCTTTAAATTAGCTGGTAAATCGTAATTCTTACTGATAACGTTGTTTTTTTGGAAAATGTGGATAAATAAACAATACGTTTCATATTCTTTTTTCATCTTTAACAATATTTTTTTGAAGCATAGAGAAAGAAAAAAATCTTCGCTTTAATTTACTATACTACATTCTATGATTTGAAGTGTTTCAGGAGAATGAATGAACGACACTTAGTGAAAAAAAGATTGGTATGTAAGGGTTAATTGCGTCAAAATTTGACAATGACATTAATCAATCATATATTCATTCATAACCTAAAAATTTCGACCGACTTGGAAGAAGATCAAGAAAGTCTGTTCTAAATTTTGGAAAATTAATTCGTTTATTTAAAAGCTCACACAAAATGGCGAAACCAGTTGATTTAGAACTAAAGAAAGCGTTCACTGTACTACAAGTGAAGATGGTCGAAACGAGTAAGAAAATCCAAATAATAGATTCTCAAATAGGCGTTCTCAAAAGAGTCCTGCAACATGTTGATATTACTCAGCGTGAGATCAGTACCTTGCCTCCTGGTACTAAAACTTACGAGTCAATAGGAAGAATGTTTTTATTGACTGACTTGGATGAAGTCAAAACCAATCTCAAAAACCGTGAGTCACAGTTGACAGCACGGAACACAGAACTAGAGAAATCCAAACAGTATCTGGAGAAAAACTTGAAAGAAAGTCAAGACAACATCAGAGAAATGGTGCAGCAACGAAAAGAGCAGAGTGAAGCTAAATCAAATTGATCTTTTATAAGTTCATAAATCATAAAACTATGTAATAATCAAAGTTCTAACATGAGATTTTGTTTTCTTGTTTACATACTCACTTTATTATCAATATTCTCAAAATTGAAGTTTCTTGTAAGTTCTCATACATAGAGGTATTCATGTGATTCATGATTTAATATAACTATGTATAGATTGCTTAAGATATCATATTTCTTGCATATTGTTTAAAAAATAAACTTAAGTACATACTACAATTTATTTTATTTTACTTAGGTAGGTACCTACTTACTATGCTTAACAAAATTTTTTTAGCGGCTGCTGGTGTCCCATTGAGCATAAAGTGTTATGCTTCAGATACCTATTCCAAAATGATGAGGTTCAGCTTTCACTTCCCAGTCTATAGCTTAGTAAAGGCGGACTTAAAACAATGTGGCATAACAACATAGTGATTACTTACTCAATGTGTGGCATTATCTACCAACTTACTACTCTTTTTTTTTTTTTTTTTTTTTTTATTTAGTATGGGTTTGCTCTTGACTCCAGACCAAGCCAAGTGCGACTAAGACGGAGTAATTATTAATACCTGTAATTATTTTGTTTGCCGAGTTGAATAGATAGAAATAAAATGTAGGTAGGGGGGTTATTCTGATTTCCACACTAAAAATCCACACTAGTGTGGAAAAGTGAACTTTTTGCCCATTTATCCACCTTGACGGCTAGGTGCGGAAAAATTGACAAATTAATGTACCACTTTCCTAGAATCATTTTTCTTTTACTTGATAAAATGTTTATAAATAAGTGATGTTGTGAAATTTCGGCACATGTTTCGCAAACAAACTCTTTTGTTGCTGTACTTGTTGTAGATTCTGGCATTATCTGACTATAATTTTTTTGGAAATGGTGTTTTAGTTAGAAGAATCAGTTAGTGGAAGTACTAAAAATAAAAATCTTTTGAAAACATACTTGATAATCATGTAATCGATTTCCGCCAAATCCCCACCCCATTGTGGAAAAGTAGAACATATTTTGTCCATTTTTAAGGTTCCGTTTCCGAATGACGATAAACGGAACCCTTATAGTTACGTCAAGTCTGTCTGTCCGTCCGTATGTCACACCTTTCATTATGAAACTACTAGCATCACACCGCTGAAACTTGGTAGGTAGGTGTATATTGTTCACCGCTTTTCGATTCAGATACATAAAGTAAGAAAAAATTATATTTAAGGAGGGGCTCCCATACTTGAAACTAAAACCTAAAATATATTTTTTACTTAAACTTATGGGGTGTCGGTCTTTTAAAATGGAAAAAATACATAATGTAGATCTCAACAAATACTTTCAACGAAAATTGGTTTGAACAAGTTCATTCCGGATACATAGCACATTTTTATCAACCGCAAATATAACTTTGTCTTTCATACAAACACTATGAAAAACGAATTTATTTTTGCTGCCAAAAAATAATGTGAAATTTTTGCTAGGTGAAAATAAGTGGACCCCGAAGTTTAAGGGTGGTACGGAACACTCAGTGCGCGGGTCCGACTCGCGCTTGGTCGGTTTTTTTCCGCTCTAAGCCCGTCGCAGTGAAGATAAATGGATAAAAAGTCCAATTTTCCACACTGTGTGGATATTTAGTGTGGAAAATTGAATAACCCGATCTTACAGCGCCAAATAGACTAGGATAAAGGTCCATGTTTCCAAGAAAAGGCGAATCTCTCACCGGCACTTATTCTCTTCAACATAAATGCGGCGAAAAGAAGTAGCCTTGGATAATTTTTAAAAGCCAATGTATTTCGAAAATCTTTATTTTCATTTTTTACACAAGAAGAATTGTTTTTAATATTTCTTATAATATGAATTTCTTAACACTAAATTCATGAATTAAATTGTAATATTATAATGAAATTAAATTTTACTTAATAAAATATTATACTTATTGTTAAATCGCTAATAAAACACTGTTTCTAAAAAAAATATTGAAGTATTTACACAACAGTCTAAATTAAGTAGTATAACGTAAAATGTAAAATATAATGAATACATAACAAATACAATTTCATGTGACCTTAAACATATAAATTATGTCAATAAAATTAAAGCTAAAAGCTTACAAGCGCTGTTATATTGATATTTCATTAAATAATAATCTTTATCTCATTTATAGTAACATTCAAAAGGATATTGCAGACACTGATTCTATATTTTAGATGTACATTTATATGTAGTCCGAGTCTCCTACGGCTAGAAAAATGATAACTATCTGAGTCACATCACAAACTATCTTATCTTTCCATTCGACACAAGAAGGCGTATTATTCACTAAAATATATTAAAATAAAATCGAATCTTCGGTCGAAGGAGACTCGCCCGTCTTATGAACGAAGCTAGCTATACTAACATATAGTAAACACAAAAAATCAAAGGTTTTGTTCATCATAAAAAATCAATGTTATAAAATCAAAATTATTAATAGTAGTCAAGGTGAAAAGTTTGCTAAGAGGGAAGCAGTCTCGTATGTTACTGTGATGTGTAGAAAACAAAAGCAAATAGATAGACAGTAAAATTAGTTTAGCAAAGATAAACTTGTCATGTAAAAGATTAACCGCGATAATAACTTAAATAAGAAATATTCATAAAATATTTTTTTCAAAATGCTATCACAAATCTACAAACAATATAAATTACAATTTCCTATAACAATTGTCACATTTATGATTACAATAAAGTTTCACATCGTTAAGACTAACATTCTTAGAGCCACGAAGGTCGATTAATGGAGTCGTAGGGTTGTCTGACGCCGAGACCGGCGGGGTATCCGGGGGGGTAGAGGCCCATGATCTGGGCGCCGGTCTGGCGGAGCAGCTCCTCCTGGTGCCGCTGCAGGTACTGCTGGTACAGCGGCGAAGGCGAATCGGCGCCAACGAACGGGTACCCCGCGCGCACCTGCCCGTGACCGATGAACGGGAACGAACCGCTTGAGTGAGTCGAGTTCTGATGAGCGGGCTTCACCAACTTCTCCGCGTTCGATTCGGCGTTATTCCGTTGCTGCTGCTGCTGGTGAGCCACAGCCGCCATGTAGTTCGCCGCCATCAACTGGTTGGCTGTGCTGTTTCGAAAATCTTCTATAGAAAAGCCAGTATTATCGCCATACAACCCCCCGCCGAGACCCATATTCGAAGTGGTACCGAAATTGAAAGCGCTTCCGGGTATTATGCTGTTCTTTACGGAAGATAACACGTCGGTGCTGCATTGTGATGGATGATAGCTCTGACTAGTAATATGGGCTTTTGTTTCAGATGTCCTCTTCCGTTTGGTCTTCGATTTGGATTCTGCTTGAGAGTTCACACTGGCAGATGTTTTGTAAATACTGTTTTCTTTGCTCAATGACATTGCAGGTTGCGAGTAAATATTTACCGATGTAGTTGGATGAACATCTGATGATATGCTTTTGTTGAACATCTGTGCCATTTGGAAAGTTTTGTCATGGTATAATGACGAACCACCGCCGGCAAAACTTGATAGATATCTTTCTTCATTAGTGTATCTGTCCAACATTTGTGGAATTTTCGGCAAATTACGCAGACTTTCGAGCGGCAGAGAAGAATGAGTGCTATATGGAGTTTTGTATGGTAATGAGCCAACCAATGGGTGATTCTGAACTAATTTCTCAGCTTTTTGTGCTTTCGCATGATTGTCGTTACTCTTGGATACCATATCATTGTCGTTGCTTGCCGCCGATGCATGGTCACCCTTAAGAAGTCCTCTTGGATTAGGTATCCTCAACTCGGATGGAAGATTTTGTTGCAAGTCCTGTGTTCTCTGCATGGTTGTTCTAGGTACACCATAGTTATTAAAAGGGGGCTGCACATTTTTGTTATAGTTAATCGCGTTCGTGTTTCCTGTATCTGGTTTAAGTTTTTCTGGATTGTTTGTGCTATAATTAGTAGCGTAATCTGATGGCAACATATCTTGCTTTCTCATTTGATTTGTCATTTTCCAGTTCCCGTAATCCAGCGCGGCTGGTGAAGGAGTAGTGTTACAAGCATACAGTTTCTTATTAGCTAGTTCTATGTCGTTCAAAGAAAAGTTGCCTATAGGTTGACCGCTTGAAAGCATATCGTACTGGTTATGATGCGCATGTGCAATATTCTGATTCATAGTCATTTCATTATGTGCTTGTGAATGCGCCGGTGGTATGTTATTTGAGTTCATATTAACTTTAGAATTCACTTTCTGATGTTGTTGATTATTCAATCCAAGATTGATAGCGATTGCGTCTACTTCATATCCCTTTTGTTGGTTTGTATGGGTAGCTTTCGGTAACTCTCTATTCATGGTATAGTCGACTTCATGTGTTTCGCCACTATTCTTTCTTTCGATTTCGGCATTCATGTACCCCATGTTAATCATATCAATACCGTCTTTCTTATTAGTAATATTGACGGGTTTGTTTGCGTCTAAAGATGTCACCTCTTTTTTATTGTCGTGAATGGTCTCATCAGTGAAGGGGACATCTCTGTTCTCGGCGCTATGTCGCTCCGAGTACGCTGCAGCGTTCTTTTCGCGCAAACTGTTCAGTTTTGCCATTTCAGACTTCTCACTAAGCGCTAAAGCTATATCATCAACAGACGGTGTAGATAAAGATGACATTGAGTGGAGAGACTGTGCCATTTTTTGGTATTCGTTCTTATTTTGTGACAAGACTGGCCCTTCTTTTTGCTCAGCTGGTTTCTTTGTCGGCGCCATGGGAAGCTCAGGTTCATTGTATGTTCGTTTTTTTACTGGAAACAGTGAATTTTTGGGATCAGGTTGTACTTGTGCAGGGCTGGGTTGTGCCGTTTGGCTGGGTACTACTGGCTGAGGTGAAATTTGTGGCTGTGAATTATTTGTCTGAGTTTGAGGATATGTCGGGTTAGCTGGAGAAAATGGACCAGAGTATTGATTCTGTTGAAATGAGTCAGGTCCTAATGCCGTATAGTCGTCGTGAACTCGAGATGGTTTGTTCACCACCGGCACCTTGGAAGTGTCATAATAAGGTGGTGGATTTTGACTGTAAGTAGGCAGGGGACTTTTATTATGATCAACAAAATAGTTAGGCGTCGACGAGCCCATGACGCTGTTCGATGCATAAACATGTTGCGAATAAGGAGAGTACGGCGACTGCGGCGCCTCGCGGGGGCTACAACTCTTTTCCGGGCTACTTTTTATAGATGTCGTGTCTTGATAGAATCCTGCACGAACGGTACCATTGATGATGGGATAAGTTATCTTTTGGAAGTCATCCGTCCTAGGCGATGCAGGCGATCGCAGTAGCGGCGATGTATGTGACATCTGGTGTCTCGGTGAGTCTAAATCTTGGCTGAAAGACGACCTTTCAGACACAGAGCTGCCGGTGCTAGTCCGTCTTTGTCTCGGAGTCGCCGACACATTAGGCAAAGGACTGTCTCCGCCATCAGGATTTGGAGTTTCTGGATCAGTCGGTGAGTCATACTTAGCTGTCACGTTTTTAGGGCTGGTCGATTTAGCATCATTTGTAGTACTTTCAGCTGGTTTCTCTTCAAACTCGTTGTCGTCATTTTTCTTTTTAACGGCAGTTGTAGAAGTAGTATTTTTGGGGGTGCCAAACGCTTTGAACCAGGCGCTGAGATTTGGCGTAGCCTTTTCTTGGCTGGGTTTTACTGTAGCTGGGAGTTCGGTCTCTACCTCAGCATCCTTCTTGTTGGGCTGGACTACTACAGGCTCATCTTTCTTTTCAGCAGTTTTGTCATCTTTTTCAATATCTGCCGTAGACTCTGGCTTTGTTGCAATGCATTTTTCAGCTTCACTATTTACTTCATCATTTGTGAAATTATGATCATTACCAAGGGTAAACTCTACTGTTGGTAACACTGACCCAAGGCTTAATTTCGGGCTAGATTCCTCGCCTTTATTCGAATCTTTCAATTTACTGACTGGACCAAGAGTAGTCACCTCTTCTGTTTTTTCGACGTTCTTGTTGCTCATATTCGTCAGCAAATTTCCTTTGCCCTTACCGGGCTGTAATCTGTCAATTGTTCTTTGAATTTCTCTTCTTTTCAACATTTTCGGCTCGCGTGATGATGGCCGCTTACGGGATGTGTCTTTTCGGACATGGGTGGATTTCTCTCCTATCGAGAATTCATCGTCCAGGCGACTATTATCATGTTCCTCTGTGGATATCGTTTGAGCAGGACTGTCGCAAGGGGAGCTCACTGCAGATCCTTTCGGCGCGTCGTCGAGCCATTTGCTGATATCTTTGACGGCTTGCTCCAGTGCTTCTGAAGCAGACTCATTTTTAGCTGCATTCTTTTTAAGGCCTTTCTTATTACCCGCTTTACTCTTTTGATTTGGGGTTTCGGGAAGGTCATCATCTGAGTCGGCATGTTCATCACCATCCTTATTACTGGTTTTCTTAGAGTTACTTGCATCAGATGTTTTTTCTATACCACTGTGGCCAGGTGTAAACAGACTATTGAATAAAGACGCATCTTTATATTTTTCATTTTTAGCTTTCAGTTTTTCAATTGTTTCTCGCAACTTTTGATTCTTTTCTTTTTCTGGTATATGCAAATTTTGCTTGTCTCCAGCAGCCTTTTGTTTAAAGTCAAACAATGAATCCCAGGCTTCCTTAGCCGCATGACGTCTACGTAATTTTATTTTGTCGTATTTATCACTAAATAGATCAGATTCGTCGTGTTTAGGTGATAGTTCAGACTGATTGAGTTCTGTGGGTGACGGTGATGGAGTGTGGATGGAAGGCAAGGGACTGGCACTTCTGCTTCTATTCGAGCTTTCTAATGACTCTTGAGACGGAGCTCTCTTTAACTCTTCAACAACAGGCGGGACTTCTTGATGTTTGTTTTTCTTTTTCTTTTGTTTGGACTTTTTCCCATCCCCATGTTTTCCGTCTTTTTCTTTATTTTTTGAATGTTTCCTGCTATGTCTTTTGGCGGATTCACTATGTTCACCCTTGTGGGACTCTTTTTTATGATTTTTAGAATGTTTTCCATGACGGTGATGTCCTTTGCGTTTCTTTTTGCCTTTACTATCTTTGTTTTTATGAGATTCCTTTGATTTTTTATGTTCCACTTCTTGATTTTCTTCAGGTTTATCGTCAGGGGCGACATCTGAAGAGTTAGATTTTGATTCACCTGTAACCAATGTATTAAATGTTTAGAATTCTTACATAGGCAACAATCACAAATTAAGCACTAAGCAGTTTTTATACCTGTATCAGAATGAGATTTCCGTTTCTTTTTCTTATGGCGACTTGGAGATTCACTGGTCTTTAATTTATGCTTTCGTGATGGGGTTGGTAGTTGATATTCAACAGCAATTTCTTCATCGGACGAAGATAATCTGTGCATGTATTTTTCCGTAAGACGATCGAAAGCTGCTTGTAAATTATCCACCATAATTGTATACTCTGTAATGAGAAATATGGATAGTTGTGAAGAAAGGGGTTAGAGAAAGTATATTATTAACTTGATTTAAGTAGTAGATATAAGACCTTACCATTGTCTTGTCCATTGTAAAGACGACAGTTGTTAACAATGAGCTTGAAGTCAGCTTTGAACATGGAAAAGTCAGTGTAATATCCAGTATCAAGGCGTTGCTCCATTTTGCGCAAGTCCATGGGCCGCCTGATAACCGCATAGTAATTAGGAGCGTATTCCTCCTCAACCGGGTCCATGAAAGGCCACGCATCTTCGTGTGCAGTCAGTTGTTCAAGAACTTTATACATATCAGTTTGGATATCCTCTTCAGTTTGGCTGAATCTGGGAAAATAAGATGATTAGGACCTTTTTTTGAAGCAAAAGTATTTCATGAGATTGCTCAGCCACGGATACACTAGGCGACAATTATATCTGTGACTGCGTCGGGCGAAGTGGCGGGACGCTGCTGACTTCGCTCGACATGTCTGTTAACATCGAGCGACACGTGTATGTAGACACCACAAATCGTGCATTATTCCCAAATAGCTTGATATTTAATGACGCGTTTGGTGTATTGGTTAGCGGCCCTGCCTATTACGCCGGCCGTCGCAGGTTCGAATCCCGCAGGGGGCAAATGTTTGTGCGATGAGCACGATTTGTATTTAAGTATTTATAGGAGACGTCATAATCGTTGTGTGGTACTTCGTAACACAAGGAAGAAAATTCCTTACCACGAAACCAGACAATTGGTGTGTTGTATTAGAGTGAGAAAAAAGTTGTCGACACTATAGGTAGACCACGACATTGAAACCTCGCCGGCGGGGGAGCCGAGAGCGGGGTGCAGGCGGCGCGTTTACATCCGCACGCGCCGCGCCCCGCAGGCGAAATATCAATGAAGTGGTTTACCTATAGTCGCTTGGTGTATTATTGGCGTGCATGTCTTACATTTGAGATGTCTTGAGTTTTTTCCGAGTGCTGCTGACTGGTTCGTCATTGTCCGGGATCACTATCTGCCCAGTGGCAGAAGCGAGCGAGTTATTTGTTTTTCTGCCTGTTTTTACAGGCGGTTCTGGTGGAGGTTCGCCTTTGTGAGTAGCAGACGAGTTTTTTGACCGCTTATCTTGACCTTTGGACTGTTTAGCCGCTTTTTGAGGCATGTCTTCTCTTTCACTTTCAGAATTCTCAGATGAATCCGACGACGCCGACTTAGACCTAATATAATAAATTTAAATTCTTTGCTTCAATTTAGGTCATAAAATTACACTTATGAACGTCAAATATCTTTGCCTCGTCTTACACTTTTGTTTTTCAAGTGCAATTTATAATATTATTAAGTTTGTATAATGACAAAAATCTATGAAATCCTAAATAAAATTATAGCTTACCTCAGTAAATTCCTTCGTTTAGCTCTGTTTTCACGCGCAAGATCCGGTGTTTCCTTTCTTTCTTCTTCTTCTTTGTCGTCATGCGTGCTTTGCTTTGTTTCTTCTTCTTTTTGCTTTATCTTTTGCAGCACGCGACTTGATGTTCGCCGTGGTGCGAGTTCTAGCAACCTACAAAATTAATCACTCGTTTTAGCTCACTCTCTTTGAAGTTGTGCGTAGTTGCGTCGTATATTAACAGTATCGAAGCAAGATTTATACACTTTTTGATTAAACATTGTAAGGATAAGTCGCTTTGCGTTACAAAATTCAATATAAAGTAAATCCACGCCAATAGATTGGTAGTGTTGGGAGTAATATCTTAACGCAGTGTAGAATCGTTATGAACACACGCTCATACTGAAAATACGTCGTCATAAAAATATAACGAAGTATGTATATAAAACATCTAAACTTGGAAGCTGGCATGGAAAAGTTTGTCGGTCTTTATAAAATTATGTAACTTTAAGAAATGGTGCTGCTGGGTGGTACTTTCTCGAACGAAACAGTCTTTTTCTGTCAATAACTAAGTGTGTGCTGCTCCTATTTATTCTGGTGGAAGATTAGAGGCAAATAGAACAATGCCTTAAACGTGAGACGAACTCAGCAAAAGCGATCAAACTATGAGTAAATCAGCACATTTATGGTTTATTTATTTCCATCCATTCACACAAACACTATAGTAATTCAGCAGTGACAAACAAATATGCCCATAATACAAAATAATTCGCTTATGGCCAAGATACATTCGCATATCTGCCAGTGATAATAGCATTATATTTTTTTATAAAGAAATAGCAATAATATAGAAATTTGCTAAAACGTAATAATTTCTTACTGCCTCCTATAATATTTGTATAAATAACTTTGAAATAGGAAAATTTTGTACAATCATTTCTATCGAATGACGGCACTAAATTCGTTCCTTTTTTTTGTTCTGTTCAATATTGACAGGACAAGGCGTGTATGATATAAAGTTTCTGCCTACTGCACTGCAGCATACTGACCGTGCTAGGAACATGTCAGGCAAAAAACTTTTCTTTGTATAACGATTACAACTTTCCCACTAGACCGTTCCGTCACCGACTAACGCCGTTGCTTGTCATGCACGGAGCGTGTCAGCACCGGCAAAATACTCTCGCTTTCTCTCCATCTCCATATAACGATGAGACAGAACTCTTAAGATCCGTTCAGTGGGCATAGCAGAGCGTATCTTATTGCTGTTCGTGTCTGATACGCTCTTAGCAGGATCATGATACGATACAGTGTAGTAGGTTTATTATAACTATAAGGTAGAGATGTAAGCTTGTACGCGAAATCCGGAGTCGAAATGAAACTTAGCTTATATAAATCTATATATTTAAGCTGATAAGAACAATGACAACTTATTACACTTTGAATACCTTCGCCCTTCGCAAATGAAAACTAGAACATTAGTAAAACTTAGATACTAGTTTAGGTGTACAATACAATTTAATATTATACAACTGCAGAGTTCAGATAGTTACAATAACTATGCTACATTCCCCAGTGTCAAATGTAGTAGGTAAATCAAGTTTCAAATGATAATATGAGACCTGTTGATCAAACAGTAATAAAGACGTATTGATTGTCTGTACCATAATATTAAATTCGCAAAATAGACCAGTTTTTACTTAGCACATTTTACTGTTCCTACATAATGCTTAAAAGTATCATTTATATGATGCTTGATTAAATTCCAATAACTTTCTAGTTCAAGTGATGTAAAAATTGCAACAATCAGATCAACTGACTGTCTTGTGATAAAATAAAAAGCTCCAAACCAGGTTTGAAGGTTTTGCTCATGTTAAGTTAGGTACAATTTTGCTATGACTTTGTATATCTGTAAGGGTATCTTGCATACTTCAAAAACCATCATTGACCTGTATTATGTACTTTTTAACTCGCACAGCTATTTTTCTTACCACATTATATTTAAAGCAGAGCATTAGTTGATATGTCTCCTAATCCTAACACAAACTAGATTTGTAAGTAACCTATGTTTTTGAATGTTTTCACTATAATTATAAATTAACAATAATGTGTTGTCCCTTCATTCTCAATATTTTATACCTCATATAGAGTAAACAGAAAGAATAAAAATTACATAAAAGTAGGTAGAGGCATAAGCAGTATAGTTATTCGCTAGGCATTAGAATTACATATTGAAAAAAAAAAGAATATAGGTAGCCATTGTAAAGAGAAAGAATTTTAGTTGTATTATAGGTGTTATTATTAATTTTTAATCTAGCTAAATAGTGGAAAGTAAAATAATTAAACGAAACGACATACCTTTTACGTTGAAGTCTTTCTTTTTCTTGGAAAAGTCTAGGAATTTCAGGCAGAAAATTTTGGGATAGTGATCGATGCAACTCTTTTTCGACCTTACTAGTGGCCTTACTAAACTTTTCTGTCAGGTGGGTCCAATCTTCTTCAGTGAAGCAAACAACTTGCCAGACACGCTCTGTCTCATCATCATCAAGCCAGTCATCACCGTAAAACCAGCCTCGCTTTTTGCTATCTTTATTTTTCTTCTTTTTGCTCTTGCCTTTCGGTTTCTTTATAATGTCTTCCCGATATAATCTTGTTCCATAAAAATACCAATAAGCTGAATCATTGTCATCCCATCTAAAAAGAAAAATATTTTGAACCACACATAAGATATGTTGCAATAACTATTTTTGTTTGTAGTTAATTTATTCACCTACCCAAGTGGCTCAACTCTCAAACTTTCAGCTTCAAGATTCTTAAACAAATCAAAAACATCTTCGGCATCTAAACGAAAGTCACACAGAGCATACAGAATTTCTACTTTAGTGCGGAGGGGTAGAAATTGGAAATCAATATCAGTGTTAAAGGGATTGTATCTTCCAGTTTCCTGACATTTTCTCCTGAATAAGCGCCTCAGATACATCTGCAATAAAGATAATTGAGTGAATCTATCAGTTCAGGAAAGATGAATCTGAGTGACTGTATTTGAAAATCTACCTGATAATTGAATGCCGAGATGTCATTGTTGCCTAAACAACCGTTCAGCAGGCGCACAATCAATTCAGTCAAGAGAGAGCTGGCAGACTCTTCTGTGCCATCTGTTAGAAGAGCTTCTTCTAATTCCTACAATGTTATTGTTTGATAAAGTCAAGTTGTACGTCAATTATTGCCTTAATACAATATATTATGTTAAAAACACATAGATTGCAATTGATATAGATGTTACTCACTTCTATGTCAAAATCCAAGAGGTTGAATGCAGTCCTGAATAGGGAACAAAAATACGCAATAGACGGCACTTCCCACCATGATTGCAGGTCCAAGAACCGTGAGAAATTCATTCAGACATCACTTTAGAAATGCAGATCTTGAGAAAACTCCTAAATGATCTCTCGTTTTACTGAAACCCACCTAAAATACCATTAGAAGATGGAAACATAACCTAAAAGGCGTACACTTCCATGGATTAGACAAATATCTTGCCAAAAATCTTGTTTCGGCAGAAATACCTTGTTTTTGAAGCACTTTAGACACAGCAAGTAAGATTTATTTTGTGTTGAAGAAAGAGATATGAATATGCGTTGTGTATCAGGACACAAACGCCATAACAGTTTATAAAAGTTGTACTATTAAAATGGTGCAACGAATGCGTTTTATGAGTTATCCATAGACATATCTATATTAAAATAAAACGAATTTAATATAAAAAATATTACCTGATAATTCAATAACCAGAAATGTACTTCAAATTGGCACAATTTGTAAACAATACATAAAGAGACATGAAACGATTATGAAATTCAAGGAAGTTTGTACGTGCTAGGGCTACCAACTTGTTGTCTATGGCTATAATGCGACCACCACCACAAGCACCAGCAGAACCAGCACCACCCACCGGATTATTGCATCGATCTTGTTTATGGTCAAATCAAATCATTGTGGGCGTTCCGTGGCGGTACTGGCTGATGGCGGTCGGGTAGTATCGGTATTCGGTTCGGCTTCATTCATTGTTGTGATAAAATAGTGTTGTGCGTTGGAGCTTGGGGAGCTGTTTAATCGAATTTTTTGATTTTACAATTTATTAAATACTAACTTTCTTGTTGGAATGGGTGTACATATTGATTTACAATTTTTAACATTATCCTGATTACAGTGAAAGATAATTTTAAGAAATAATACTTTTATCTTGAAGAAAGCAAACTGCGTCTAATTACTAATTTCTGAACGAAAAAAAAATTATGTCATGTTTGTCATTTCCCATTTCTTCTTTCCTTCAGCAGATTTTTGTAATTTTTTAATTTGTTATTCTCACAGTTCAACAAAACCAGTTATCGTTATCAAATCCTGCTGATCCTGAAACATGTTTTGTGATAAATATAACACTTAAAAAAGCTGGTCTTCTGGTAAGTGGTTGAACAGGCAGTAAACTATTATAAATGATAAGTCTTGTTTATACAATCAATAAGGTCATCCTCCTCCTCCGGGGTAAGTAACTAATTGAATTAATTTCAATTAAATAATTTATATTTCGCAATATATGTGCATAGTTCGTTATCTTCTCTTTCAACATTTTGTGAGGTACTTAAATTTCGCCGCGTCTAACTAACTTGTATTTACTAATGTGCCCCCAAAAACTCTTAATAAGGAATATTGTCTTAAATATGTATATAACTCTGAGAAATATTTGAAATGTACGTTTCTAACAACATTATTAATTCTGTCTTCCTGATTCAAGTAACAAAAAGTAGTAGTAGGTATGTGTGAGATAATCTATTCCAGTGATTAGTAATATCATCTCTTTCTCATATTTTTGTGTAAGTTATATTAATGTTACCATGATGACCATACAGTGAATTGTGTCCATAGTGTTAAAGGCGTGCTTGACTGTGGAGACAAGTATAAGTTGTATAAACCAAATCTTGTTTTAGATTTCACCTGAGTATCCTGCCGAGACATGCCACGGGATATTCTAAGTGACAGTTTAGCTGAAATTATAGTTGAGGTATGCAAGTTCTTGTAACATAGAGATCGTTTTCATTATCTCATAGCTGTTTTAAACTGTAAAACCAAATCTTACAAATTATTTTGAGTTGATTAATTGGGTTGATTATTTTCAACAGTAATAAATAAATAAGAAATTTTACAGTAATTAAATAATTATGCGACAATATCACATCTAGCTATAGCACTTTTGATATGTAAACCAGTGACTATGATGTTGATAGGCCAACAAGAACTTTACTCAAGACAGTGTTGTTATTTTTTTATGTATACAATTAACAAATAATTGAACAATTAATTTGATAATCATATATTCATTGTATACCAATGTTTATGGGTAACTTATCAAGATTTTTCACAATAAGTTCTGGAGTAAAATTATATTTTAATCACAAATTGTTTTTTAGCATGAAGATGAAGAAAATTGGCCATTAGATGATAATCCGTCATGTAAGCAAAATGTGAAAAAATTGCAAAATATTCCTAACAGTCCACAAAACTATCCTAAAGATGATTGTGCTTGCTACTATAATTATGGGTAAGTTATAGATTTTTGTTATTCAGTTAAATCAACTTATTACAATAGACACATGTAAGATATAACATTTATTTATTTAAAGACTTTATTGCACAAATTTAGTGTACAGAGGTGGACTTAATGCCAAAAGCATTCTCTGCCAGTCAAACCTTAAGGTCATGCAGTAAGATGGTAACAGTTGCAGTGAAAACAACATGATCTGATGAACTAACCTTTGTCTTTGTCTTCAATGATTACAGTCTTGGTGAAAGTGGAGGTAATCGGCAGAATGATCCTATATACCAATACAAAACAAGTAGTCTACCAGCAGCCGCTTCCATAAATCAATCATGGGATGATATTGTGTGTTCCGCTTTGAGGCTGACACCTGAAGACATTGCTAACCAGTTAACGTTATTAGATGTGGTATCATTCAAAGCTATAAGACCAGAGGAGTTGACTACTTGTGGTTGGAATACAGCTAAAAAACTAACAGTTGCACCCAATGTTGTGGCATTTACAAAGAGGTTCAATGGGGTAAGCATATTTTCTTAATAATGCCTTGCGAATCGTGCTACATTTTATTATTTGATGTTGCATTAATATATTTAATTGCAGTTTATGAACATTAATGTAATGGTGAATGTATGGTTTTTTATTTATTTATCATCTTCATTAAATTTAAGAGCTACGATCTAGCCTACAGCTCAGCCTTCAGCTTTGTAATGTAATCTTATTGAAATTCACAATTGTATTTTAGGTCAGCTTTTGGACCGTGCAAGAAGTACTAAATAGCCAATCACCTAAAGGGAGAGCAGAAACTCTAGCACACTTTATAAAAGTAGCAAAAAAACTACATGATCTGAATAATTTACACTCTCTTTTTGCCATTATTTCTGCATTGCAATGTGCAAGCATATACAGGTAATATTGATTGTTTAAAAATATATATTTAGGCTCATACAGTGCCAAGTGTTATCAGCTGTGTTTTTTTTATTATTTTTTTAGGTTGACAAAAACATGGGCATGCTTATCGAAAAAGGATAAGCAACAGTTTGATAAGCTAGCAGAACTGTTTGGTGAAAAGGACAACTGGACTGCCCTGAGGGAATATTTAAAAAGTATAGCTTTGCCATGTATACCCTTTCTCGGTAAGTATTAATCTGGTGTGAAAGTTCTTTTGTTTGCAACTCCATCATTTATTTTGTTTGCTATGCACATTTCACAATATTGAGTAAATTATGTTTAACTATCATCATCATTATAAACATCACTTCATTAGAAGCAATGATAAACTTTTAATATTTTATCACAAAACATTGAGAAAACATGGCACAAACCTACTTATTAGTGATTATGCATATAAATACTAACATACTTATTTTTTAATGATACACATTAATGAGCAAACACATTCGACAATATACACACATTTCTAAGTACCCATGTATTTCTCAAGACCTTCACAGTGTCTTTGTTTAACCAGGTCACAATGTGTCCCTGTATTGATTGATAAATTATTCTAAGAATAAACGTATAGCGTGATCTTATAGCCGATAAATCAGCGCCTACTTTAAATATGACCATTTGTGAAACTACTTAGAACAAAAATCGGCCAAGTGCGAGTAGACTCGCGCACCGTGTTGCTTGTTCTAAGGTTGTTTCACAATGTGCCAAGTAAACCATGAAAGACTCGGAATTTGATAATGCATATTTCGGTTTAATATCGCTACGCGATTATTTATTATAAATAAAAATAATTTTAGATAAGGTTTTAAAGGGCCTAAGAATAAGCGGTTAAGAATGTAACCACATGAGGGTTCCATCCATGTTACCTTTGTGCATACGGAATCCTACAAAAAGTATAGTATAGTAGTATATAGTCCCACTAGCCGATTTCGACTACAGTGGCCAGTCACAACGACTAACCTACTGCGCGGGACATATTATAGTGCACAAGTGTCTGCGCACTCTCTATTCCTTTCACTCTCATAGCCCGATGGGACAGGAATCTGACACGACCGGAGAGAGATCAGGCGCAGGACCAACGGCGTAACGTGCTTTCCGAGGCACGGGGGTGAAACACCGCTATCTTCCAAACTCCGGGCTACCCTGAGAATTTCTGAACAGAAAATTCCAGGTACATATTTTTTGGCCCAACCCGGGAATCGAAACCGAGACCTCCGGCGCAGCCGTCGCTTTAAAATGCGACCCTCTTACCGCTGCGCCTCCGAGGTAGTTAAAAATACTTACTTACCTACAAATACTTATAAGTACGACTACTAAGACTACTACTAAGACGACGCGTTTGGTGTATTGGTTAGCGCTCCTGACTATTACGCCGGCCGTCGCGGGTTCGAATCCCGCAAGGGGCAAATGTTTGTGTGATGAGCACGAACATTTGTACCTAAGTCATGGATGTTATATGTATTTCAGTATTTATGGGATTCCGTCATTATCGTTGTCTGGTACTTCGTAACACAAGGAAGAAAATTCCTTACCACGAAACCAGACAATTGGTGTGTTGTCTGGCGTATATTTATTTACTTATAAAGTAAAGATAGCCTGTAACATCCCACTAATTGGCAAAGTCTAGTCTAGTACAAGTACTTATGAGAATGTTAATTACAGGTATATTTCTAACGGACCTGACGTACATCCATATCGCTCATCCGGCGGGCTCCCCGCACCGGGCGGCGAAAATGGCGGTAGTTCTGAAAGCGCTGGAGCGATACCAAACTTCGGAGTACGATATTGTGCCGTTGCCGCACGTCGCGAATTATCTCAACAGCGTCCGGTATATAGAGGAACTGCAGAAGTTTCTCGAAGATGACCAATACAAGTTAGTACGGTTTTAAATTTATTGTACAGTCAAACTCACTTGTTCAGTTCACTATAGTACATTCGGTTTATCTTAGGAGCACCCGCGACTTAGAGCGCTTATACATTTAAGCGACTTCAGCTGCGCTACGGTCTTGCTGCTACATTTCATACATAAATGGTAGCTTCGGCCGCGGCAGTAGCGCGACTGTTTTTTAGCGAATGTGAAGGCACACTTAATGCGGGCTCTTGTTTTTGTCAGCGCCCCCGACATTGCCTCCGTCTCTTTTATTTAAATGTCCTATTCTATTTTTTCTCTTATCTTAATCTGAATAAATAAAAAAAATATATATGTGAAAAAATATATTAATCCCAAATTTTCTCTAAAACTAGCGTATGAAAATAAATGTTTTATATACTATAAAGGTTTAATATATTTACCTGAATCGTTCTTTTTATTATTTTCTCTTTACAAACGAGGTCATCTGATTATTAACGATTTTGCGTATTCTTCCATGCTGTCGCTTCAAACCCAAACCTTGGCTGGCTCTGATTGGTAGCTTGATCATTTAGAATTAGATCAATAGATGGATGGTTCGAAAGCACATAAATGTGCATATTTATTTAACAGCACATTCGTAAAGTGAAACGTCTATAGCAAGAATAATCCCCCGTACTAAGAACTCTAATGCTTTCAAACTGCCCCACAGCCTGCTTCTTTGCCACGTGACTCATACAAACAAGCAAGGCAGTTCATATCGGTGCTGAAAAAATATAAAATAACGGTGATTGACACGTTGTGGTTGATTTCAGGCTATCACAGAAGCTGGAACCACCCTCGCCCATCGGCAGCTGCGCAGGGTCCAAAGAGTCCGTCAAAGAAGTGATCCCTCAAGGTGTCTCGACTCCGTACTCGCTATCTCCCTCGCACAGGCTTGGATCGGGCTCCCTCAGACTCCAAGGCAGTTTCAACGCAAGTTCCAAGTTCATACCAACTCATCGGAAATGTCGGTCTCTAGGTTCCAAGTAAGTAAGTTTGTTAATTTTGCACGGAAATTAAGCAGACGAAGAATATGTCAAAATATTTTTGAGCAGGTTTCGTTTGGTTCTTTTCGCCATTCGCCATGGATATCTGAATACCTTTTTTATTTCTTTATGCACATCTGAGTAGCTACTTTTAGTTAATTTCTATTCTATTCTACACCTAATTTTGCTAATGTGTCTATGTTATCTAATTGATTATGTATTTTTTTTGATAAGAATTATTTATTAATAAATTATTTATATTGAAATTGCTCAAATATTTTAACATATTGTTAATTCAAATACTGTAAAACTGTCACAATATTTTTGTAGCTATACCCTACTTAACCTAGATTAACTTGTCCTATCACTTTCATTCATCATGCCCAATCAGATATTATAATTTTGTGTAAGTAGTAATTAGAAAAAAGCAACTGAGTGTGAATGTATTTCAGCAATATATTTTTTATTTATTTTATCTGATTGGAAATGTTGCTACTAACTTCTGTGGTAAATGTCGTTCGCTTTTTCATTTCTACATATTGTGTATAATTGCGACTATTAACACTGATCCACTATTAATATGGAGAATTGTTTAAAATCTAAAAAATAGAATCGGTTTAAATAATTGCTACCAAAGACATAATCATGTTTTAATTTGTGAGTGTCGTTTGACTTGTACTATAAGGTATGTTTTTCCTTTTGCAATCGGTAATAGGTTTCGTAGCGCGAGCTTGCCAAGAAATTTTCACAAGGTCAATTTTGGTGTGGGGTGAGTTCTTATTATGGTTGATGAACAAACCGCTTGTAATGTGGTAGATTATAATAAATATAAGTATATATTGTATTTGAAATAACATAGATATAAATATTATGTAGGAATGGCATGTTTTATGCTCGTGATTCTTTACCGAAGCGTAAAGGAGAAGGCATTTTGGATTCTTATAACAACAAAATCACTTTACGAATGTTGCATGATTAAGCAGGAACATTGATTCTTCTAACATGCACTAGACTTAATAAAATATGAGTTAATATTCAATATGTCTTCTTTGATGTTCTAGCCTTAAATATAATTAAAAACATAGCAATGTAAATAGTTTTAATTTTTGATTTGCGGTCATTGTATATTGCATTATGTTATTATGCATACATAAATGCAATAGTAAGCTTTTTATTTAAACAAATACTTGGCTTACGTCGGTTAATTGATTCCAAATATTAGTTATAATAGCATATACATATGTATATGCTATGCTATTTGAGGTTGCAGTTGGTATGGTTTGTATCTAAGGCTTTTGTCAATTTATTACAGTTTTATACTAAGTTTAAAAATAGATAAACAAAAGTCATACCGCAGGTTTTCTACTTGTCAACGTATTACACATCATGGTATGAGTGACAGGGATGGCTATAATCATTGGATCGGGTTTTGTGTCTAGGGTATGGCAACTGTTTATCGTAAGAATGAATCTGTCTCTGTCACTGCGCGGTGAGAATAGGAAAATAGGATGAAAAAAGAACTAATGACACAAAATCGGGTGGGTGAGCGGGGAAGCGGGGGGATTGTGACATGTTTGACAGGTCCATTATTAAGATAACCGGGTAGCACGTACTACCCGCTGCGGAAAATGTTATGCCCACAAAACTTTACAAACGGATCGCAATGGCTAGAACTCATCCTGTATGGGGTTAATTTAAAATTTCATTTATATAAGTATTAGAGTTATTAAGTAACCCAATTTTTAGAACTGTTTTTTTAAATTATATAGCAGACATTTGGCCACAATCCCACCTGGTGGTAAGTTGTGTGTGGCCTAATTTGGATCATGTCTGATTAGTAACAGCATATTCACTCTCTTCTTGAACTCGTCCAAATCATAGTGGCTAGGAAACAATTCTGCCGGCAGCGAATTCCACTCGCTAGCCGTGTGAAACCTATTAGTGCGTATGGCTGGTATATTTACGACGTAAGAGTGGGAACCGCGCCCTAGTCATATGTTCCTCTGGTGAAAGGGGGCTGATGAAATCAATTCGTTCAATTCTCTCGCACACTCTTCGAAGTGCAGCCTGTAGTAGACTGAAAGACATGCCACTTCACGTCTATGTTTTAGAGTTAGAAGCTTACGTTCAAAAAGTTCAGTGTGTCTGTTATTCTTTTTGCTCCGTTTTCAATCACGTCCAAGGCAGCCGGGTAATATTTGGCAGAACCATTCCAAAGGTGGCAGCAATACTCCATGTATGAACTTTATGTTGTTCACATACAATGACCTTATTTTAATAGTAATGTGCTAGAATTTGAGACACAAAAAAAATCTGTAACCTATGAATTAAACGATTAGTTAGAATAATTAAAGTTGTTGATGTGATGAACAAACAATCTTGTATTGCGTCAAATGAAACTAGATAGTGAATTTATGTATCATTCAATTGATACATAGTTCATATACGAGTCGAATGGGCGACTTCTATTTCAGGAATGTGATGCTTTGTAGTATTTTAAGCGTTACATACGTTGAATCTTACATCTCTGTTTAATAACAGGGTATAATATGGTATTAGCTACAGCGTAGATATGAGCTTGCATATAATCTTAGCTTGAGATATTGAGATAGCGGTGGATCTGCTGTGCAGAATTTCCCCCTTGGGAAACTTCCCTTTTTCCTTAAAAAGTCGCCTTTTATTTGCGTGTTCTATATGAACTCTATTGTTATGAACGTGCGTCTAGCATCTACACTCGAGCTAGCATGATCTTACGTCAACCCGCGCGTTTCTTACTTCGCGTTAATATAGGATACTACACTTACGATGTAGTTACCACAATAATTTCAGAGCTTCCAGTTATATTAAGCTTTTAATATGACGCGTAAGTGCTAGCTCAATTTAAGTTTTTATGGAATATCATGAGAATAATTTTTAATACTTCACTGATACATGTTTAATTCAGTATTGAATTAATTTTCCGAGAACGGGTACAACACTATCCGGCATACCATAATTATTTTGACGGAGCTTGGACCACATATGTAGGTAATTAAGCTAATCGACGTGTACTCTTTCAATTATTTTAATCAGACCGTGTAGTATTTTTTTCGACGCCGCCCACTGTAGGAGAAGAGCCCAATTTCAAAGTAATACCAATTATATTCTGTGGTAAAACCGGAATTCGATGTACAGTTTTGCCGATTGGCACACGCTTGCTAGAGGTCAAATCATTTTTTTTTTTTGAGGTACATAATATCTTCGGTAGGAGGGGAGGACTGAGTCATCATTTATTTTGTATGGAAAATATAAAAAAACGTGTGTGTTATCATTCTAAAATTATAACACACACGTCTTATTGAGCAGTTCTGAAAATGTATCACATTACATTTCAGCTATTTTTTGTCAAGTTCAAGTTCGATCAATTTTGAGCTCCTCCTGATACGATTTGTTTGTACAATATACAACAAATGATACGCAATATCCTCACTTCCAACCACAAAAAAGCTAATTTAAAAATGATTACATTGAGGTTTTTTTGAAAATTTTCAACACTACAACAAACCTGGCATTAGTCGCTTCCATCGCCGTTCAATTTCTCGCATTGTTAATAAACAAAGTGATGTAGTGATCAGTGATGATCATCAAAAGGTGTTCACTAAGCCACTAGTAGTGCTAGCGGTGGCGTTAGTGGCCACGATTAGTTGATGAGACACCTACTAGTGACCCAACGTGCACTTCCTTAGGGCGTTCTAGATAGTTGAACACCGTTTACTGTCTGCAGCAGTTTCCGGACCTAATGAAATAAACTCTCCAGGAGACGTCGCTCCCAAGTTGCTGAAATTGTGCACTTTACGTCATATGCTGTACATAGTATCAGTTGTGTCGCCTTGAAGCTTTAGTCAGGGCTATCGATAATGCAATATAAATACTTAACTGTTGTTAACTGTGTACTCCATATTACTTCGCAGGACGTTGATGATTGCTTACTGGGCGAAAATCTAGATGCTTTTGATGGTCACAAGCTTTTTGATAGTGTTTTTTATCTTTGTATTATATATCTTCTCATGTACATAAAATAAAGTCGTTTTAGTTACACCACTTATAACTCAAGAACGAGTGGACCGATTTTCATGAATTTTACTTTGTTGAATTTTCTTAGATGCTTCAAGATTTTGACTCGTCAATATGAAGCGGAAGAAATTTTTAAATAATGAATCTTGGGAAATCTAATTACTTTTGTGCATAATCTTAATTTCGATATCGAGTATGTTTTTAAATCCTATCGCTGAATCATTCCTATCACAATCATATCTTGTTTCACACAATCTCTTTTTCTCTCCTGCCATTCATACTCATCAAATCTTTTTGTCACATGATCGTCTTCTTTCCTCATCAAAGTCCGTACCAATATAACTGTATCTCGCAATACTTCATTTTCGATTCATAACGATTCCTGCATTGAGTCGGAACGTGTTAGTGTTAATCTGTCGGAGTTCAAAACAAACTGTCTCGTATCCTGTGCAAGTTACTTGCGGCAAACTAAAAGATAAAACAATTACGTAAGTTCTGGCACCCGCGCGCGCTCGTTTTATAGGGTAGGTGTTTTTCCACTATGTATTACAGTATAAATTCATTTATTGAATTATTATAAAGGGCCTTGGAATTATCTCTGGTTCATTTGTTTTTTTTTTTCATATGACCTGCGCGATTATAACCTTTAACAATTTATAGAACACATAAATATAAATCGAAAATATATTATGGTAAAACTTCTGAATGTATCAGGTTTTCGAATTATAAGCCGCTAAAGCTGTCAAGCGGCCTTCTCAGCCTGTTTAAGGCAGAAAGGGAAGGTTTAAGAGATTTTGACCTTTGTCTTTTGTTCTGTAGTAACTTTGTCAATTATATATCAGAGTAGCTGAGACAGGGCATACAGTAAAAAGTTTCTTGATACATTGATCATATCCAATCTCAACTCTTCAAGCACCTCTGGCAATATTGACCTCTCGTGGCTTCGTATATGCCCATTTATGGATTGGACGAGTCTTCCCCGTGTAAATATTGTGAGTAATTGGTCAGTAGGGTCATGTCATAGTCCTGTGGCTTTAGATAAGAGGCAAACGCCTCGTCAATTTTCAGCAGCATTATCTAGATTATCTAGAGTCCAAGTTAATCAGTCCATTCTCAAATTGCCTATGGACATTTTATAGATTTATATTTATTACCTGGTTATCGTAAGAATGGAATGCAAAAATGTTCTGTATTGACACGAAATGCGGGAGAAATTTGACATGTTTGACAGGGCCATTCTTTTGATAACCGGGTACTATTAGTAAGCAAACTGTTGAAATGCTAATGAGGAGATATTTTGGTAGTAATTATGGAATTGAAATTAAACAAAGGAATTTCAGCTTGTGATTTTTTTTTTTGCAGTCAGATAAGATAGATAGGCCGTTACATAACAAAAGAAAGACACTGTTATTTTCAGCTGATGCTAGTTGTGGTTCTAAAATATTATTAAAATGAACAAAATGCTGCATTTTACGATACTTACATATGTTTCTTCTTGTATGCTAGTTTTAATTTATATTAATTTGAATGCACAAAAACAGTGTACTAAAGGTCGAATTAATGCTAAAAGTATTCTCTTCCAGCCATACCTTCAGGTCATGGCGAAAGATTAACTAGTTATAAAATATAACTGAAACAAATATACCTAAATAAAAATACAATCAAATATAGCATCTGTAAAAGAATAACATTTAAAAATATTCGGTTATTTTAGCAAATGCAATACTGGCGGCGTTGCGGTTTTGTGGAATGTCGGCCTCTCTCTATGAAACAAACTGAATTTATAGGTCAGACTGCATGAGAACTTACACATTTAATATTGTGAATTTTGATACACTTGAGAGAAATGAATGACGCGTATTCATTGCTCAATTTTGTGAGTACTCACGTCTAGATTTGGAGTGATTTCCGTTGATTTTTTATGTGTTTTCTAACGAAAATCACACGACATATCCAAGCGAGTGATTCAAAAATAGGGGCCCAGTTCAAGATGGCTAGTGATTTTCGTTCGAAAACGAATAAAAAATTAACGAAAACCACACGAAATATAGACGTGAGTTTAAAAAAAATGAGCAATGATTTTTCAAATCCTTTTAGTGTAGATTACAACTGGTTTTCATTCCAAAATTCGACTTTAATCATTGAATATCACACGCCATCTTGACGCGAATGATTCAAAAATAGAGCTCCAGGTCTTCAATTTTAAATTCAATGGCATTTAAAAGCCAGTTTTTGCAAAGTCTGATTCAAATGTGAGGTCATGAATGAGATAACAAGTATGATTATGTCTGGTGTAAAAAATACTAAACACATTTTATACTGGCATGCGCTAGCTTCCTGGCTGCTTATCATTTTGTGCACTTCAGTTATTTATTTATCACACTGTGGGCATTAACATGCTTTGATTGATAAAAAGTAGCTCATTGTTTGATATATTAATATTCACCTATAAATTTCAGAAGATTTTTTTGACTAAGTCATTTTTGGTCATTGTATTAATAAATTCTCAGCTCTTTAGAACTTCGAATAGCGGTAAAAAGTATAGCATAAGTTTAGCCGCTGAGAAAAATGCTGTTTTGACGTGCTCAATTTTGTTTGACATATAATGTAGGGCAATAATTTCATTCTTCCTAACTTTGATGTTAAAAAAAATTGATAACGTGAATTGCGTTGTCTGAGCGGCTAAATACAAGAAGCTTTTTGCATCTGTCATAGTCTATGCAACTGGCATAGTCATTTTTAGGTCCCAATTTTATTAGGGTAATATAGGTATCGATCTCGGATAGTACCACAATCAACCATTGGTTTTCGGTAACTGACAGAGGTATAAATATAATATAATACTAGTAATATAATATTTTGCTTAAAGCTTCAGCTAGCGTTGGAGCAACGTTCTTCATACAATATTATTGTGCATATCATCTGATTTCAGAGATCGGATAGAGTACACCCACTGCAATTTTATGTTTTCCTTTTGTGTGTATGTATTTAATATTTATGGTGAAACATTGTAAATTAAATATTAATTTGTGTGCAGTATCTTCGGCAAAAGTCACACGGAAGAGAAAGTAGACGAGAAGACTCCAGCCGGCTCAGTCAATTTGCTGGACGACACGTTATTGGAGTCCCCGGGCTCGGTCGCGGGAGATAAAATGTCACAGTCCTTGCCACATAGGTACGTATTCTTGAACGTAGTGTGCCTAAGGCTCAATGCATACTGAACTAAAATTAGAGGCACGCGACGATTTTTGTTCAGTATAAAAACAACATTTAGTAACGTGTCTAATCCGAATTGTACTCCTACGTAATGTGATATTGTACATTTAGGATGTTTTTGTGTATTATTTTTTGTTTATGGTGTGCAATAAAGTATATTTAACATTATTATTGCTAAGTCTACAAAAGTCTCGCTTAATATAGACTTACTTACAAAATTAAGTTATTTTTGTTTAAAGCAATGTCTGGCCTCTGTGGATTTGAAAATATTTTTATTCAAAGAATCGACATAAATCAAAGAATATCCCATGTTATATTAAAGCTAGTGATAAAAAATAGGGCCCTTGGGCTACACGTACGGTACGCCTCGAGCACGGCCCGGTCTAATATCTTCCCTCAAAGCTTAAGCAAATGATTAGTTAGCTCAACTGGCAATGGGCAGGCAGGGAGAAACGGATAGCCGTTTGAGCAGAAAGGTTCGAGATTGGCGCCTCTTGGATCAAAGGACGCTGCGTAGGAATTCAATGGACAGACGACGTCCTTGATATCGCAAGATTACACTACTGACTGCAGACCGATTGCAATTGGCGCTATTGAAAACCAATGGGGAGGCCTTTTTGAGCACTGGAAATCCAGCGGCTGATAATGATTACAAAGTAACATTTGTAAACAATACGCTTGGTTGAATAGAAAGCGCTAATTGGGCCTCGCAGCCGGTTGAGCAGACTTGTGGTAGCGCGGCGTGAGCCAACTTTACGCTAGTCTTTGTAATAAACTTTTTAATAATTCAACAGTAAAATAGCCCGAGGCGTCGCTACCGGCCACTGCCATTTCAGTATAAATTGAGCCTTATGTGCCGCTACTATGTATGCACTATGTACAAAGTGCACACTTACAATGTCCAGATGAGAAAACTGTCTCTACATTTTATCTAAGCTCACGGACGAAGCCGAGAATCAACTCCGATCTTGTATATTAAATCTGAGCTTCAGCTTTCCAATATCAGTGGAAATATATATGGGATATTATTATTTATTTTATCTTTTTAGCAACTTGTCGAGATCAGACCCGTTGGAATGCGATTTTCAAGGCTTCGTCAGAAGGAAAACTATCACAAAAGAAGGCAGAAAAATATCCCTCTCGTCGTGGCAGAGATATTGGCTTCAAATATCCGGAAATATTCTGGTTTTCTACGCGTCCAAATCTTTTAAAGGGTAAGTCTTTGTTATTTTTACTAAACCCCAAAAATTTAGATTAAACGCAAAAGTAAATAAAATCTCAAACTGTTTATGCGGTCGTGGCTGTGAGCTTTTAGTGCAAATATTTTCAGCTGTAAATGTGCTCAGAAATACACACAACATAAACTTTATATTGAGCGCGAGCATCTTAAGTAGATGAAGTGTATAACGAGCGTAAAATAAAGTTAGTGCAAAGCAATGCAATGTGAATACTTCGCTAACTCCGCGCCTATTAAATGAACTACTGGAATGTAGGCTGATCGTTGTCGTAGTTACTGAACATGTCCAGGAATCGTATCCAATTTTAGTTTTATAATAACATTACGGTGCCTATTAACGTGTTCATAAAATGCTTATCGATGCGAATCTAACAGGCTTTAATGTGTAATGAAAACTTCGATTTCTCATGGAATAAGGCTGCGTTTCCACCAGAGATGTGCGAGGATGCGTAGCGAGGAATGTGTTTGTAAAGAACCAATAGAATCGCTTCATTTACCTCGCCTCGGTCAGCACATCTCTGGTGGAAACGGCTCAGCGGAGCTAGGTTTTTGCGCATACAAAACAAGCGAAGAATGTGTGCGAGGGATGTGTACGAGGGATGTGTGCGAGGGATGTGTACGAGGGATGTGTGCGAGGAATGTGTGCGAGGAATGTGTGCGAGGAATGTGTGTTGAATAGGTTTGCGCATACACCGCACTAGGCATGGCCGATTCAAATCGTATATAGATATTGAAACGTATATTAGATCAATTGGGGGTGGGACTGGGGTGGGATGGGGCTGGGGCTGGGGTGGGACGGGGCCGGCGTTGGACTGGGGTGGGACGGGGCTGGGGTTGGGTTGGGGTGGGACGGGGCCGGGGTTGGGGTGGGACGGGGCTGGGGTTGGGGTGGGACGGGGCTGGGGTTGGGGTGGGACGGGGCCAGGGCTGGGGTGAGACCGACCTGGGGCTGGGGTGGGACGGGGCCGGGGCCGGGGCGAAACAAAGTCCGCTAGTTTTCAATATAATTAAGTAATAAGTTCATAATCCGAACAGATTTAAGAAAAACAACAACAATGATATCATATTATTATGATACGATATAACTGTATACTGTTTCAGAAAAACATATTTTTTTGATACAATGATACAAAAAAATACACATCGATACGCCAATATATAGTTTTGAAAATATATATATCTGATATCGAATATCGATATATAGTTTTGATTCGATATCGAAAAAATCAGATAAAATCAGAGATTATAGACGCATACACCGCACCCCTGTTGACACATTTCACAGCTTCGCAACGCATCCTCGCACCACACATTAATGCGCATTTTCACAGCTCCGCTACACATCCTCGTAGACACATTTTCATCGCACAGCTTTGGTGGAAACACCCACACATTTTCACAGCACAGCTAGACATCCTCTTACGACACATTTCCATCGCACATCTCTGGTGGAAACGCAGCCTAAGAGTTAATTACAGGTTTAAACGTAAAATGTAGTCTGAATATCGACATCAATTTCTTTTGAATAAACCTCTATTATTTCGTAGCTCGAGGTAATCCCTGAAGGAATTCCAAACTGTATAAGCGAGCTTTTAAACTTAATAAAAAGAATGGTACTTAGTTTGAAATTCTGAGAATACCAAGGTATTGTGAACGGTGCTGTTCGGGGGCGCTAAATAAACGATGAATGGCAGCGCTACTCGCGACCTCCATCTAGTGAATGCCAATTATAAAATTCTGCTCTGCCTGCGCACACTTCCATTTCATTTCTTATCCGTTTCAATGCTCTGGGCAGTTCGCATTAGCAGTGAACATCTGTTATTACGAAATGTATGATATTTGGGGCCGTCCATTAATCACGTGAGGCTCAAAAGGGGGGGGGGGGGAGGGGGTACGGAAAACATCACGAAACATCACGAGGGGGGGGAGGGGGGGGGGGTCTCGTTAGACATCACGTGTATTAATTTTATTTATTTTTTGTCAAAAAGCGCTATTTCTGAACCGAAATTTTGAAAGGCGCGAAAATTTGTACGATTTGTAATTTTGTAGTATACTGTCCACGAAACGCCCACGCGCTCGGAGGGGTCGTTTTTTTATGTTCTGTGTTCTCTGCGTAGTGCGCAAGGATGATGATGCCGAGTGGCTTGACGAAACCGAAGTTAATATGTCACAAACCTCTTTGCCAATAACAACTGTCAGTGAAGAAGAAGCTTTACCAGTTGTAACCTTAAATGAAAGTCTTGCAACTCCGTGGGACGAAGACAACATTAATTAATTATTATTAATTAATTATTCATTAATATTATTGCAAATACATATAAATGTTTTTTGAATCAAAACGCCATTTGTTAAATATTCTTTTCCAGTCAAAAATAGCCTTTACATAGACTTCCAAAAAAATACACGTGATCCAGGGGGAGGGGGGGGGGGGAGTGGTCCCAAACCTCACCAAATATCATCAGGGGGGGAGGGGGGGGGGGAGGGGAGTCAAAAAATGACCTCACGTGATTAATGGACGGCCCCTTTTCTGCTGTAATACGGCTGCTGAACTTGTAATCTTGTTAGACATAAATGCTATCATACAAATATACACTCGTATTAACCGTTGGGTTGTGTACTTATGACTACTGGTTAATTCTCTGGTCTATTGGATACGGAATTCCGAGTTTGTATCCTGTGTTGTAGGCAGGTATTTGTTTCTGAGCTTCCTAATCTTTAAAATACTATGTCGTAGAGATTCCATCAATACGCACCCAACGATTTCGGTCCACATTTATTTGACGTACTGCTAGGGTGTGGAATTCAAATTCAAAAAATAAAAAAAATACTCGTAAACTACTATTTGTCACAATCAATTTATGTAAATACAAGCGGTCCACCGCGACTTCGTTTTGAGTTTGCTCCCGTTTTTTTTTTGCAATCAGTCCCGTAGTTCCTGAGAGTGACGCGTTCAAACCAACACTCTTCAGCTTTAGAATATCAGTATAGATTTTCGAACAAGCCTCATTAGGCGATTATAAGTGTGCTTATTTAGGAAAAGGGGTTTTAAGAAATGCCAGCATAAATATAATTACAATTTATATTGAACAGAACGAACAGAAGTGACTTCCGTACTGAGCGCTGCAAGGTGCTAGCTTTGGACGGCTGGATCGCGACGTGGTGCGACGTGGACTCGGCCGACGCCTTCCAGCTCACCAACCATCACACGGGCACCCACTATAAGTTCAAGTGAGTACAGACGTTGAACAGGACATACAGAAGTGACTGACGCACCTAGGGACCAAGGTCTTGTCTTGAATGGGACGACATTGACTCGGCCGCTTCAGCTCACTAACCACCACACGGGCACCCACTATAAGTTCAAGTGAGTACAGACGTTGAACAGGACATACAGAAGTGACTGACGCACCTAGGGACCAAGGTCTTGTCTTGAATGGTACGACATTGACTCGGCCGCTTTCAGCTCACCAACCACCACACGGGCACCCACTATAAATTGGGTATTTGACAATTTTATAAAAAGTATTTTATTGTATTCTTAGGATACTAAAGATACGTTAAATAATTGTTTATTTCATTTTTAAAGTTAATTTATAACAAAAACAGTCATTTTAAATAATACGATTCAAAATTCCCGCCAAAACAGCAAGTCACGTGACAAATTAGGCCGTGACGTCATGATTCAATAAACAGTTAAGTGAATGATCCTGTGTAATCTGTTTTTCTCTGGTTTTTCTTGAAATCTCGAAGAAATGGCTTCGTCATCATACAAAGTTTGCACAGTTCCTTGCTGTACAAGTACAACAATAAAAAATCCCAATAAATTATTTATTCATGTGCCACAATCGGGGCCTTTTCGTAAAAAGTGGCTGCAATTAGCACGACGCGATCCGTCCACTGTATCACCTAAATCTTCAATTTATTTTTGCGAGGACCATTTTGATGTGAGTATTATTCATTTATTTAGTCGTCAAATACTGGTATTATAGTATTATAGTGATAAATACCAAATAATTTTAAAATAAAATTACTTGTGAGGTTAGTATTTTCCATATAAATTACATAGAGTACCATATTAAGGGCTCTGTCTCAGCAATAAGAATGAAACCATCTTGTGTACCTACTAAATTTGAACGTCAACCTGATCGTTTAAAGAGAACAGCTACAACTATGCCTCGGTCTGCAGTAATAAAAAGGCAGCGTGCATCATTAATAGAAGAGATACTTGCACAAGAAACTTGTTCACCCTCCACTAGCAACATAGAATTACAGCATAGTAACATAGGAACTGGAGAAATAAAAGAAAAATTAATTTTGATTGTTGTTTTATTTTATAAATATTAAATATAAATTATTATAATAGACTATAGATATTATTTTTCCAAAAGGTAACAACATTACACAATATATCATTTACCATCATTTCATCATACTCTATGGGAATAATATGGACCTTATTATTTTTTTTAAAATCCCAATCTGCCACACAAAATAAACCTTTTTTTAAATCGCTAACATACATTTGCAAAAGAACTTGGACAGCAAACTTTGTTGTGATTTTGCCATTGCATATATAGTTAGCAAACGTTTTTTCGTTAGTTGGACACTTAATTTCTACTACAACATCTTTCTTCAATATTCCATCTGGTGATCCAGCCACCATTGGGAATTTTCTGCTAATGATTAAGCCACATTCTTCAATCTTGCCATACTGTTTTTCTACTTCCTTTCGTACCAAGCCTTCCAATTTTCTTCCTCTGTCCATGGCTAGAGTGTTTGGTACTTTAGCTCCCATTAGTAAGGCAATCAAAGAACCATCTGTTGTTTTGCATCGAGAAACATCGAATGCCTTCGATGCAGTGATTCTAGCATATCTGAAAATAACAAAATTTAATTAACTAACAGTATTCTTAACTTTTACTTTTCTTAACATAATATGTAAGTTATAAAATATAACTTACATATTATGTAATGTTCATATATTTATTTATGTTAGGCACTTTGAATTTATGATATTAACTAGCTTTTGCCCGCGGCTTCGCCCGCGTAATGTACTCTTTCTCATTTTCTAGGTGTCAAACTATATCCATGCCAAATTTCACCTTAATCCGTTCAGTGGTTAAAGCGTGGAGAAGTAACAAACAAAGAAACAAACTCGCATTTATAATATTAGTTAGGATTAGTATTAAAGATAAATAATACCTTAATTCATGCCATACAGGAGTTTTGTGCTGCCCTCGGGTCTGACTTTCAACAAAATCTAAATTTGGTTTTGAGAACAAAGGAGCAATTTTGCTTAAAAATGTGTCACATGTGTCATTTTCTGTTTTATAATTAATGCCTAGATAATGCATAGAAAGCTGAAGAATTTCTGGCATTGTATAGTCCGGTTGATGTTTAATAATTTGTGAAGAACATATATTCCTTTTTTTGCTTTCCTCCAAAAATTTATGCATTATAATATCTCCGAACTGTTTGTTGTCTGTAGAGGAGTTACCCTTCATTTGTTCGACTGTTGTGAACTTCAAGGTGGTTCCTACTTTTGCTAGTTTTGATTTCTTCCAATAACATTCTGTAGATGTACATGCTGGCTCTTCACTTCTTCTGTGCACCCACATAAGAAATGCTACAGAATGTTTACATCCCCCTAGAGATGCAGGGCAGTCATGGCACTGGACACTTTTAACTACACTTTCTTTTTCATCTATAACCATGCTGACAGAATATGATGTCTGACGAACTTTATGCTCAGGGCATATTCTGCATTTCACTGTGCACAGAGTGTGGTCACGTTTTGATTGAACATAACCAATAGCATCATCACCATAGGACTGTCTTGATGATCTGTAAATAGAAATATTTCAATAAAATAATTATGAAAAAAAATTGTAAATGGTCAGCAGACCATGTTACGCATCAATGTATTAGTAGTTATATTTTGATAGACACTTTTTGCATTCTAAAACTGCTTCAGTTAATTATAAATTATTACCTACCGCAATATAACCCGAAATATATTTTTGACATACATAACCAACAAAGTAAATCATGACAAAAAATATCAAAATTTTAAGGCTAAGGACATCGATTGAATTAGAACATTATGAATATATGTATATTAGATAGATACCGTTTTTTATACTTACACTGAAGTTTTCACGTTTCTAAATTCTGCAGAACAGAAGTCCGGGTTTGATGCAAAGAAATTTGCAATCATAAACGAATCAACTTTTGGCAGATTAGCACTATCAGCTTTTATAAAGTATTTCTCCACTTGCATTTTGACTGAATAACTAATAAAATCAACACAAAATTATTAATAAAATAACACCACCGTACAAAAGTAACAGGGTAATTTGTTTCACAGACCAAACAAGATTTGTTTGTTTGTTTATTGAATCGTGACGTCACGCGTTCTGATTGGCTAGTGAGCCGTTTGAGTTTTGTTATTGCACAGATGCAAATTTCTTATTTATTTTTAAGAAATAAAAATATTTATAATGTTTAATTTGTAAATTGACATAGTTATTCTGAATCAGCATCTTGAAATCTACATAATTCAATTATTTTCTTATTTAATTGTTAGCCATGTCAAATACCGAATTCAAGTGAGTACAGTTGTTGAACAGGACATACAAAAGTGACTGACGCACCTAGGGACCAAGGTCTCGTCTTAAGACGGCTGGATCGCGATGTGGTGCGAGGTGGACTTCGCCGACGCCTTTCAACTCAGGACGCCGCCCACTATAAGTTCAAGTGATTACGAATGTTGAACAGAACGGTTAGAAAATACTTCCACACTGACTGTTTTTCAAAGTGTTATCTTTAGACGGCTGTATCAGGATCCAAACCTGAAAGGTGGTTGGTTAGTTGGAAAACGAAACCAATCACCTTTCGGGACCATGCTATGAGTTCACGTGAGTGTTGCACATAAGCACATCAGATTATGTATTTTAGTTCAAACCAGCGGTATTATGATAGTCTTATGATCTTGTCTTGCTGTCGCCCGTCAACGAGTAAAATGAAAGATTGCAATCACAGCAAGAATATCAAAACTCCATGGTCAATTTCGAACCAATTTCAAATCGAATGAAAGAATGAATTAAGCCCATCTGCGTGAACCTGTTTTTTTTCTCTTTATGTGTAGTATTCTTTATTCGATCTTTTTTTAGGTCACATTCGGGTAACACTTCGTAGTGTGTTCAAACGCTTCGATTTGTTCTAGAACGGGCTCCGAATCAGCCGCTAAGCAGTGGGTGACGAAGATCGAAGAAGTTACGAATAAGATCGTGAAGCCGTTGCCAGCCAATCTCATGTCGTTCGAGTAACCCAAATCAACGCTACGTACGTACGTAACATGTATATACATACTATCAATGATCTGATCCTCAAGCTCCCACGCGTAACAACGTGAGGTAACATTGTACACTACTGTATCTTTAGATATGAAAATCATGAACAAAATTAATTTATTGTAGCATAGTTACCTGTTACCACCGGTAAATTGGTGTTTATGTTATAGTCATTTCTCATTTATTGTTTTATACGTACATAGACCTGTTTTTTATATTTTTTAGTTATAGTTTACGATATTATGTTATGAACAACATACGATGTGCATTTCCACATAGGTAGACAGTAGTGTATTGATAGTGCAACCCTCAATATTGTATAGGCACATTACATATACCTTTAAAACTTACTATACTTAAATACCTACAAGACACATAGATAATATTAAAGTTTCTAATATTCAACTTGTCAAAAACTATTTTTTTATGGAACAATACGAATAAGTTTTATACCAGTAGCGTATGGGTTTCTTCTCTACGGTGTCAAGTTGCAATGTTTATGTACAACAAAAATGCTTATTTTAATCAGTTTAGTTGTAATATATGTAGGCACCCGTTTATATACGCGGGAACGAATTTTAAATATTCTAAGTATTTTTAAAGAACATCTTTTAAACTATTTTATCGAGTAAAGGAGTAAATAATCATGCTGATATTTTCCCGATTATGTGAAAATTGCTAGGAATGCCTAGTTATGAAAATACACGATACTAGTTTCGTGTATTTTTTCTAAGATCATATTAATCTTCCGGGTGCAAAAGTTACCCCATTTTTTTGTAAGTTAGATATATTTTATCAATATTGACAGTGTATGTTGCGTGCCATCAAACTGAATCTATAAATGTTTTTTTTTGTCACAATTATTTTTAAAGGCAGTAAGATAATACTTTACTACCGTAAAAATACTCACATAACACTTTATAACATTGAATCCATGACATTTGGACTTAGTACGTAAATTATATTTCCGTTATTTCGTTTTTAGCGATAAAAAAACTGTGTTAAATTATTAAAAGTAGTCGGCAATAAATACTAAATATTTCATGAACTAGCTCAAAACCACCTCCGAACCTAAATTTAGCGATCAATTAGTAATCATGTAGATAAAAAAGTATTACCGATTTTAAATCTTTGTATATTCGAATTCTTAAAATTTGTTTTTTGGTTCTACTCTGTGTGATGTATTCAATGTTTATTACATTGGGTAGGTAAATTAAAACAATCATAATCGAGGGCTTAAATTAGTATCGGTGGTTTCAAAACCCAGGGTCGTTTTTTGTTATCAATATCCAAATGGGATTGGTATTCCAACTGAAAGCTATAGGTAAACCGCTTCATTGAGACTTCGCCTGCGGGGCACAGGGGCGCGGGGGAAGGCGAGAGCTGAGAGCGTGAGCGGGGACCGTAAGGGTTGCGGGGCGCGGGCGGCGTGGGTCTACATGAAGAGGTCTACCTATGCATCTGTTTCGCTTGCTCAATATAGTTCATGAATTATACGTTTTTGTTTACTAGTATAACTTGATCCCGTTTAAATCTGAAGTATCAGTATGAAGATAAATTTCAGATACCTTACTGAAATTATGGTAGCCTTATGAAAATTTGTTTTGAAGTGTCATGTACAGAATTATTATTATTCACGGAAAAAGGCACAAACCGGAGAGGTCCTTCGGGAAGATATGAACTGCAATTCACGCGAATTAGGTTAATTATTATCTGATTAGATTTATTTGAAGGTAGATAGCTTATCAAAACTTCGAAGTTATGAACGAACTACATATTAACGCACGAGTCCACCCGGGCGACGCGACAATATTATTGTTATCGGACTCTTACTGTCTACGTAGAAGTGAATGGTTGTGTTTCTTTGTGTATGTTTATTTGAGAGATTGCACTGTAATGGTTGGTGCACACTACTCCGCTACGTGTCGCATTGCGAGACTACATTGTTTTTTTTGTTACCATTTAGTAACAACTAACGTTTACTAATTCCGTTAGACAAGAGAATACAAATGCATCAACTTGTATCGCAAAAAACTATCTTAAATCAAATCTTAATCGATCAACTATTATCATAGTTTTATCAACTTTAACATATAATATGCCAAATGCAAGTCTTACGACGTGGCGGACAGTATTTTGTATTAACCCTAATAGGGCGCTTTCGGATGAGGGTAATATGCGCTTGTAAATTATTTTTGTTTGGTACTCACGAAAATTATTTGATAAGTGCGCCGTAAATTCGCTAATCTGAAACTGCCCTAATTGAGCACCGCACGTCAGATGTGTATGAAGCTACCGCATAGATCTTCTTATTCATGGTTTTCTGTGGATCCCCTTTTTGTTTATTAAATAATGGTATTGCTCTCCTTGGACTTGATGTTGTTGTATTCACTTAAGTACATACTAATATTTCTTATTATGTAACTGCACTTTTAAACTAAATGAGCCTTATTAATAAGCGGATGAACGGATTATTTGACAACGCTTTAGTAACATTTTCTGCGGTTTTGGGCGCGATTTTGGCTGTGTGGTGCTCCTACAGCGTTCGAAACCAAGAATGGTGTGAATGACTTAACGTTAATTATATAGTCAGGTGCTATTTCAGTTTGTACTGTCAACGATGCGTGATAATAAGTATAGCAATGAACTAGTACATACTTTATTTGTAAAAAAAAACGATAGCTTAATCTCTATAATTAGATAGCTATCAACACGTGTACAAGTACATCACACTTATTTGAATCGCTGATTGAAGATTCATTTTATTTTACAAATGCATACAGTTACATTTGGTGACATTGTTAAGTTTCATATTTGTTTTGCTGCAAACTTAGTTACCCACCGTTGCGCTTACGGAATATAATTTTATTTTGACAATGCGAGTAAAACTTGATATCGTGTCCCTGGAGCGCGAGACGTAATATTCAGTAGAAAGTATAATTGGGACTGAGCTACTCTCACTAATAGGCCGGGATTGCCTATTAAAATGTTCCGCCTTTTATTTTTATTTATCGGTTTTGTAGCAAAGTTAATAACACCGTATCCTTTCTATATCACAGAAAATGCAGCGACGTAGTCAAATTATAAAAAATCATATTCAAGCCTTCGCAACTCTACTTGATTTAAAAAAAAAAGAAATAACAATGCAGCATGTATTAATAAAACAATGCAAAAATTTGCTGTTGTAGTATGTGGAATTGTCGACTAGGAATAACGGCGTGGAAAATCGGAAAGCATGAAACAACATCTCAAAAATTAAATATTATTTCGAGTGAATAAATTAAACTGCCCAATTAGTCTGCCAAATCCCTGACACAAATTAAAAAAATAAAAATAATAACAAAGTGCATTCTATCAAAACGCTTTTGTCGTTTTAGAAGTTTTCCAACTCGCCGCTAAGGTTCGACGCGGTTTATCGCTAAGTTCGTTAGTTAACTCGTAGAAGTTGAGGCGCAGCAATTAAGTCATCAGTCTGATCTGTAACATGTACGCTTTCAGCTACATAAAAAACTAATTAACAAAAAATAGACAGATGAAAACGTGCGATGTAGGTCAAATTCGTATTTTACATTCAAGGTGTGATGTGACGATGATGTGGTTACCTCTGCCTTTGGTAACTGGGTCATCCAATGTTCCACCTACTCTGAGAGACAATGAACCTAAAGCATGAATGCGTAAATCCGCTGCAGCCTCGGCTGGTTATATTTTTGCGGCTTTAGTGCAAAATTTTTGCAGCGTGAAGTTTCTATGTCAAAGCAGAGCGGCGTTTCCGAATATTGCCATAATGATTTTATTAAATTTTAAAATGCAAACTTCGTTTCATGGGAATAAATTGAATTATACCGATGCTTGGATATTTAATGCTGGAAAACTGGCACAAATGACAAAAAGTTGAATATCTATGAGACTATGTTTTGAATCCCACCAAATATAACTATCACAATCATCAGTATTCAATCAAAAAACCGCACGAAAATCGGTCCACTCCGATACTCGATTAGGAGCTACGATGCCACAGACAGAATCAAAATCACCCTTTTTTGTGTCACAACAAGTCAGCGGTTAAAATAATGTCTTTAAAAATCTAATCTAAAACGTGATATTATTAACTGCACATCAGTTAAATGTTAAATGCTACCCATCTAAAACGTTCGGTTGGGTTGGAGAATTTAAAAAAGATACTCGAATCAGGAAATACAATTTGTAAAGATATCGGTCCCGACTCTGATATTCCAAGATGCAATGCAAGGTATGTCAAGGCTCTACGTTTCTCGTTCCGACTATTAACGTTTTGACGGGTTTTAACGTTATTTCTTATTTACTTACTAAAAATTATTTTGTTTTGTCTTGTCTTAATATTAGTACATATTATTTTAAAGATAAGCTTACGTGAAATGATGTATACTTTAATCAAAATATATTATTCTTTACACAAAATCTTTCTAACCAAATGGAAACCTTATGGAACGGACCTAAAAATACTAAATTATTTTGTTAACCCTAAAATAATATCTCTTTTCTTGCCACATTCTCTTTCTATTTCGTTTGAAATAATAATATTTTTTTATATGTTTTAAATAATCATTAACCATTTTTGGAATTCAGAGATAATCTGAATTTTAAGAGGTTTGAAAGAATTATAATATGGAACAATCTCACGGCTATATTATAGATCAACTCGATAATAATCTTAAGCATATTATATTTTATCGTCTATTAAACTTTTTATACTTTTTCTGCGATCAGTACTAATCTAAGGTTAGGCAGAACGTAAGACTAAATTAAGTTGTATTTTCCCTAACACGAGTTTATCACACATTGGGAATAAAGTTTCAAACTTTATCTAAGTTTTGTTTATAGCAATGTTACCAAAGCTTATATTAAATTACTTACGTCGTTTGTAATATAGTTGTAAAAATAGATAGAGGAGGCTATGATATTTGACTGAACTTTTAGTATAAAATTATCTTCAAACACATTGAGAAACTGCAGAACAATATTCTACGTTATGTATATTATTTTTGCTAATATTAAACAATCTTGGCAATGTTTTAAGTACTCGTAGCATTTACAAAAAATGCTGTTAGTTGATTTAATTTCAGAACATTATTTTGTTAATTTATGTTAAGTTGGTGATAAATGCACCAAATTGCTTCAAAATCGAATTCTGTGTTTTTAAGACACTATTATTTTTAAGCAGTTGAACTATGATATTAAGCTTTGTACGGTATGGATAATATTATTTGTTAAGTGTATTTATGGTAAGCACGTCGTGCTCTCGTGTTCAATAAAAGTCTTGTCAAATTATTTTTGTTTTATTTTTCCTTAAAGATAAAAATATTGTGATAAAAAATCTGTAGGTATTTTCTTTAAATGAGCTGAGCTAGGTGATTTTCTTGCGTCTAGGCTATCGCTAGCGAGTGCTAACTGAAAGGTCACGCCGCGAGTGCAGCCGCTGCGGCGAGCGCAGTGGTCCAGCGCTGCAGCGGCGCGTCAGGCTCTCGCCGTCGCTCGCCCCCCAAACTGAAGGTGCCGTCACCGGTGCGTGAATTGTAAGTGACCCAATTCGAATGAGCTTTACTTTCGGTGATAAAAAGTGGCTAAACGATGAATCGATGGTGGAGCGGCTCTGCGGGGAGGCGCGGGGTTTGCGCGGCGGGTGCGCGCGCCTGTCCCGCAGTGCCGGCGGGAGTGTGACGCCGGCTCGGTCGACCACGGTCGGCACGACCGCTCTCGCACCGCTCGCCGAACCCTCGCTCTCGCCGTTCGCGTCACCGCCAAACGCGCCAACACACCTACAACAACCGATGCCATGATTAAAAAGTAAGTTTAACAACTTTTTTTAAAAGTTTTACAAACTTTTTGTGTTATAAAACTTTTGAATAACTTTTTTACGAAACTTTTGATGGGAGTTATTTGCGTGAGTTTTATTATTTTGTTTTTGTTTTTCTTGCATTTTTTATTTGTTGTAATTTTTTTTTGTTAAACAGTTTGTGGTGTTACGATATTTTTGTAATTATATATTTTTTAATGTTTTTTTCTGCATAACTTTTTGATATTAAATAAATGTTTTCGCGTTATTTCAATAATATTAATTGTAATATCATTCAAATTATACAAACGAAGTACGTTATCATTTTACGTGTAATTACATTTTTTTGATAACCGGGTTTCAGTATGTTTAATATTGCTACGAAACTCTTAGGAAACGATCTAAAATGTTTTGTGAAACCACTATTTCCAAAGATTGTATGTAGAAGAATCGTGTCGTCTGTATATTCATTTGTTAATAAGTGGTTTAATTTAATTCCCCAAAAAATATATGAAAAATAGGACAGTTTCCACAAGAACGTTGTTGGATGTTTGTATTAAATTATTATAGTTTGGAGACATCCAAAGAATAATTTGTAATATGATTTTATGATTATTATTATTTAAAGTAATTAAATTCAGAGGATGTGACGTCACTCCTTTCGCGAAGCTGCTGCACTATTTTTTTGCTGTCCTATGCAACTCTTCATACTAGACGCCACGACAGTTTAAGCGTGTTTGAGGCCCATTCAATTTTTATTTAAATCATGTAAATGTTGAATATTTTTTAAAATATCAAGGTTTATCTAAATCACTAACTTGTCGTAAATGGCAATGAGTTGACATGTACTCCGTTGGAGACAGGTTATAATTCTTTGCTGGCTGATTTATGTGTAAGAAAAAAAAACAATAAATGTATTAAAATTAACTACTGGTCATTTGAAAGAGTCTATATTAAAATTCTATTTCCTTGCTCCGGTTACAGGCTATACCTTAAACAGGCGCCCTATTTTGAATAATTTGCGTCAAGATGGCGAGTGATATTCAATTATTAAAGTCGAATTTTGGAATGAATACCAGTTGTAATCTACACAAAAAGGATTTGAAAAATCATTGCTCAATTCTGTGAGTACTCACGTCTGGATTTTGAGTGATTTCTGTTGTTTTTTTATGTGTTTACGAAAATCACACGCCATATCCAAGCGAGTGATTCAAAAATAGGGGCCCAGGGTGTTGTTTTGGTCAGCGACGAGTGACTCAGGGGTGATTGTACTAACCAAAAAAAAAAAAAATTAAAAAAATATTTTATGAAAAATATAAACCCACAATATAAATTTTTAATTACGATATAGCGAATGAGTCAACACTATTAACACCAGATAACCTACTCATAGCTTACTAGCTACAGCGCAGTATTTCGTAGATTCGCACGAGCTACGCGCGAGGGTGAGAGCTTCCCCATTCATTTTGAATTTTTTTGAAGGTTGTGATTGTGAAGAGGTTTCTCTTATAAAACCTGCATAAAATTTAAAGATTTTTTTTAGCATAAGCATAACTCATACTTTAATCCCTAAGTCGCTCGTCGCTGACCAAACAACACCCTGTATATTAATATTTGCGTCAAGCGGGTAATAAGTCGTGCTTGAACTATAAGTACTAATACTAGTATCGGTCCCCCGCTAGCTTGGACGAATAAATAATGACGGCTAATCGGTTTTATTAGCGAGACGGATGCGGCAATTAATTCATTACAAATTTCACCGTCAGAAGTTTAATATAAATACAAGAGCGTAGACGTTAGATGCCTCAAAAAGTGCCGGCAAATCGAATTTCGAGATGGATCGACTTCAATCGTTTAGATTGGATACTTTAACTGAAACGACTGAATGAAGACACCAAAAATTGGTATCATAAGCAAGCAACATAACGTTCGTTAAGAAGTCAAGTCTTATCAATGATCGTTACTGCCGCCATTAAGATCAGTCGTGACGGCATTTGCTTTTAGAGGATTAAAGGTATAGCCTTCAGCTTTTTCGACTGCAAAAGCTGCTAAATTATGCAAGTGTTTAAGCATAAAGACTAAATTGATCCAGTTGCATCCAACTTAACATTAACTTCTACGTAACTTAACCTGTTCAGAGCGAGTTCACTAAAGCGTGTATAATCTGTTTGCAACATCGCACAGCATAAATTGAATACCCAAGCAAATTCACAGAAGCATGCACTGAACGTCAAACGCCATTCATGTTTTGTTTGAGTTAGATTGCTTACATTGATTATGTTAATTGCTCTTGGTTGCTCAAAGAATCCAAATATCATTTTCAATTTAAATTATGACTACAGGTATCGGACTAACAGGACACAATGATTGATGAGTAGGTACTTGAATAGTAGAGAGCAAATGAGCTACGGCAATAGCCGTTTAGCACTCGCATTGTACTGCACACGATCGATTATGTTTCAGAAGTCCTTTCTTTTAGTAATTAGCCGAATTTAAGGTATGAGAAGGATAATTGTTTAAAATACAGATTTATGTTGCAGATTGTTTTTTAAAACTAGTATTGACTACTCTTCGAGTCAATGTTCCGACGGTCGGTTCCCTCGATGTAGTAGACTGTAGATTCCAAATAAAACTCTTCTTCTTGAGATCGGTGACCGTGAGAGCGCGTACAAATTTAGCCCACTCACGGCCCTATATTTATTGCCAAAATTCACACATACACAATTGACTAATGTAACTTATTAACAAACAAGGACGGACACAAAACAAACATCTGCGTACTCTTTCCTACGCTTTTTACAGCCACCCTCCTACATCGAGATATGGAGGGAGACAACCGATGTTGTTGTACCTATCTCCTTCTAACATTTTTGTCACCTACCTACATTAGTCGTCATAAAATTCCCACCCGCAACAATCCACTCTATGGGTTTCCTACCTACCCTCAGAAAGTGCGAGATGGGGGACAGGAACAGCTGACAGGCTTTACCGGTCTCACTCCATCTGAGCGAGACAGCCTACCAGGGTCTCCTTCGCCCCTGTACCAAACTACCTACCTAATTCGTAATATTTCCTACCTAGTTAGTTAACTGTTACCCTACCTATCTTGCAAGTGGGAATTCATAACTAACCGGTTTTCTATTTAAATAAAACGAGCCCTAAGCTAATACAATGCTTACTCACTATGGCCCTAACAGAAACAATCTTTATTTACATAAAAACCTTAAACTAATACAAATGATTGGGTGTCCGTAACAACTAGTAAATTGGCGCCCAACGTGCTGCAAAATGTCACGTCGAGGTAAAAAAAATATATAAAGAAAGGCATAAATTCTACCAGACTAACTAGACTCTACCTATAAATAGCGTACTTAAATACTTGATGGTTTCTAGAAAAAGCCGTTGTTTCAAAGCTCAGAATTGAAATTCACAAGAATAAATAATTAGTTTTAACTTTTTGCTTTAGGTAAAAATATACTTATGTTTATTGTGTTCGTTCATACTTCATGCCTATTGCAAGCTAATAGTAATTTAATTATTCACCTAGGGCGTAAAATGGTATCTCAGCGCGAGCGCCTCCTTGAATCGTGAAGTATTGCAGATTTGTGGCCGACCGAGCGAAGCGGGCATCAGGGAGGTTATAGAAAATCCTAAGTGTAGCGAGAGATTTAAGTTCGCCCAAGACAAAGACGCCTTTATGCCCGAGGTGAATTCTCTGCTTTTCACGCTATCTATGAGTCAAATAAAATGATGTTAGCTATAAGCGATGTATGCATCGGTGCGCCCCAAGCTGCGCTGTATCAAATCATTTAAAAAAAAATATGTATGCATCAACTGACATTAGCTGCACATCTTTGCTATTAACAAGTCATTTCAAATATAGTACAAATAATTATACGTATTTTTTTACAATCCTCACGCTTTGCTCTTGATTTAAGGTGGCGCCCGCGCTGAAAGACTCCATTTTACGCTCAAGGTGAATAATCTACTAACTTTCCTCTTCGCTGGAATAAGATGCAGGCGAATTGAGCCACATTACCAACTAATGGATTTACAATATTACGGCCCGTGAGCCGTGATGGGGAACTTTCCGTCAACATTACATACATGACATATAATTGAACTTTGCCGATCATAAAAAATATTGCAAGGGAGGATATAATATTAATGGGCATAATGCGCACATGTTAGATATAATATTATGCTTTCTCTCAGTCATTTGATGTTACAAAGACACAAAAAAGAGTGGAGTGACGGTGGCTGTTAACTAAAGGCGGATTTTCTTGCGTATTATACATGCTAACATGTTTTAATTACTAATAAAATAACATCTTCTCTACCTGTGACTACAAACGCACTTTAGTGTCCGAAACTATCCGCGAACTAATCTGTTAAAGTGAGTTTTATCTAGTAGGTAAATACCATTTGTGGTATATACCCTATATTAGGTTCATTTGAATGATAGATGAATAAAATTGTTTGATAATGCTGTCATAATACCAATTATGCAATAAACATCAGTAATACCCATATTTCCTTTCTCAAATTATGATTAATTATCAGTACAACCACGTTATTATTACTGAAAGCTCCCAACTTCAATACTTTCAGGCAGGATTTCCATAAAACTGAGCATAATATACAATACGATAGTAAACACAATAATGCTTATACAAGGCAAATTGCATTTACTCGGCGAGTCCAAATTATTCAATTCATGTTCGTGACATGTGTTGTTGAAATGCCCGACATGACTGGCAGGTAGATTGCGGAATATTTCATCTACCAAGTAATTTTGAATTTGCCTGAAGCCATCAGTCAGCTGGCAGACTCGTTGTACGTGGAGTTGTATGAAATGCAATTTAGCACGAACACTGTTTATTAGGATAATCGACTAATTTACAGAACTGCGCTCTCGTAATCTCGTCTTTACATAAAATAAATATTTTCGATGCTGGCCCTATAAATTGTTAGGTACTGAAATACTCGTAGGTTCGCGATAATAATTGATGTCTAATCTAATCGGATAAACTTTTCTTAAAATTGTCTAAAAATAGTTCGTTTCAATTTGCTTCTGATAATCTTTTACTGACCGTTGCAACTAACTTAATAAACTCTCATAATTAATATCTTTGAAAATCTCAGTTTTCCACAAACTAATGATTGATGACATTAATAGTAATACTTTGCCTATCTAGATATTACCAACATGTTATAAACTCTCTGTCCGTATTTAAAATAATATTAAACCTTGATAGAATATAAGTACAAAGCATATTGTTCATGTTCACTGTTTTTAATATAAGCTTTCTTTTAAGTTATCCTTTTTAATTTTTGTGGAACAATTACTTTGTCCAATTTGGTTCGCTTTTAAAAATGTCAGTATAATGGTGAATAAGTTCGAGCGAATCATGATTGTTCCCGTTATTCGCAGAACAAAACCAGGTCACAAATACTGGGAAAGTTGCTTTTGAGCTGGGATTTTTTAAAAGTGTCACGACACTTTGAATTCGCTTTTTCAGTTAACCATTTGCGAAAATGTTCAGCTGAAAATCCTATTGCTATCGTTGCTGTGGATATGGTATGTTCATAACTTCAAGCTCGCAAAATTCATGTAAGATAAGGTATTGAAAGTAATAATGATTAATGTATGACAACATCTTGTCGGTACAAAGTGCCTGAAGTAACTTTATCCTGTATCTCACACTAGAAATACCTTACTATACCTAACTTAAAATATTTTTAAACTAGTTACCAATTAACAATTAACCTATTAAAAAATACAAACGAAAACGCTTGCACATACGACACAAAAACGGGCGTCACTGAAACAAAAGACGAAGAGAGGTGAAAGCTATTTTGGCTCTTACGGTGTTTAGGATGCGGGAACCTCGATAGTACCTATTTAAAATAAAATAACTAAGTAGTGGCAGTGGTTGGCCAGTGTAATACGCTGCAATATTTCGCAAAATGCTACATTATAAGGTTATTCAATGAGTCAGAAGTTTCAATCAAGTTGTTTCAAGAAGTTCTTAATGAAAACTTGCTACTTTTCATTTCATTCATTCATAATTCATGTCAAAATGTCGGTCAATCTCCGCGTACCTAAGCGAAACGCTATAACGGTAGCAGTGACTATACTTAGCTATCTATAATATGTGTGTGATGTAGGTAGGGTGCGTTTCGGACCACCAACCGTAGTCGTTGCTTAACCGTCGCCCATACCGCTATAAACTTACGGAGCTACGGTCTGTGTGTCGCTAGCGCTACATACTCCATTGAGTTTTATGATCGAAGGATTCAGCTAACCAGTGCGGCGATGACACCGTGAAACTAGAAAGGAATAGGGTGTGTAAATATTTTGCGTTTGCGTTTTGGTATTGATTGTGTGAGGTGAGGGGCGGGTGGCGACCTTGGAGCGCCCGGCCGCTAGCGAAGCTCCCACGGGCTGACCTTGACTCGAGGTACCTCGTGCGCTGTCGCCGCCCGCCCGATAATAACACACAGCTCTTAGACGTCGCTTGGTAGTCACGCGTCTCCATCAAACCACAGAATATATAATAGTACTACATCAAACGCTGCCTCTGATTGTGTCAACGCGAATTATCAATGTTTATGCTGTGCAAGCCAAGCGAGTGAGTGTTTATTTTCATGTGTCTGTTATGTGATTTTCGACGCAGCTGTTATCGACTTTTCAATGTCGCGATTCGACGAGCGTATCGTGAAATGAATGGGGTACAGAACAAAACATTTCTGCTCGTCTGCTGTGGCTTATTGATTTGAAGAGTTTTATACTAGAATATTTTTGTCGCTTTTGCTGTGTAAAGCTCGATATCAGCTGTGTAGGCAACATGCAAGTGACAAGCTTTGTGAGCGCAACGGAGCATGGGAAATAATGTGCTGTGTGGCGAGAGTTTGTTTTCTACTAATCTCTGAATTCGCTGAGATTCTGTGTAATGTCGGGGAGTGCCAGCATTACCTTGAGCCGTCCAGGGTCTGTCGTCCTTCGTACCTTGCAGCTGCGCAATACCTACGCCGTGTCCCTCATAAAAGTAAAACTGCATTTTACGGGTTGCACGTCCATGCCTAAGTTTACAGAGTAAACAAACATTTTTCCAGACGATCTATACGTCGTGTGCTTATAGACTTGCAGTCAAGTTCACGGCTGCAACCGATAGCTGTATCAGTCGCAATATCCATTCACACAGAAGGTCAATACGTGTATATGCACACACATATGCATAAGTACCGACGTATAGATTACTGTTTGAACTTGGTAATCTATCTAGGTTAGGCAGGTACATAGTTATCGCGGTGACACGAAGCGGGGTGTAAACTTTGCTTTTCATGGTAGCGCATTCGGACAAGGAGCTCTATTTTTGAATTATTCGCTTCACGATGGCGAGTGATTTTCGTTCGAAGATGAATTAAAAGTCAAAGGAAATGACTCGTTTTCGAACGAAAATCACTCGTAATATTGACGCGAGTGATTCAAAAATAGCGCTCCAGATCTTCTATATTTTTAGTTTTCTTGTATTTATCGGTGTAGATGCATCGATCATTCATACAATTATCTAAAAGGCACACAATTTATTTTGTATTATATTTTTGTTGTTGATTAAACATTTAGTTTGTTTTTATGTGACGCATTTTGTATAACAGCTTTATTAATAGTTTATTTTTGTTTTTATAGTGTTTTGTCACCATACAAACTTACTAATATAAATTGCACTTGTAAAAAGACAACTGTGAACCTGTGACAGACGAGGAATTGAACCCCGTGTCTTACGCAATCCGGGCGTATGCCTATACCACTCGGCCACCGTCACATTAACAGGCCTGCACCCGTTGCATGGGTTGGCTTGTCGCGTCGCGCGCGACGCGGTATAGATAGATATAGGTATATAAACGATCGCAAGATGTCGATATAACTGACGCTATGCTAACTTTCCTAAACTGTCAAACTTGTATAAAAAACGGCAGCCATAATGTAGCCATTACGCACTAGAGACAAATTGTCTACGACCTCGCGTTATAGATGTATTAAAAGACTGTACCATGCACGTGGAGATAAATTATCTAGGTAGACGCGGTAAAACGCGCGACAAACGGGTTTATCGATGTGCCATGCAGCGGGTGCTGTTGAATTTTGCAAGCGCTTCTTAACGCGTAGGCTGCGTGACATCATCAATGTTGTAAGATTGCTCTCACAATATCTGAAGGAAAATATTTTTACAAATATTTTAACAATCAGTTAAGATGATGAAAGCCAATTTATAGTTTATTTTTGTTTTTATAGTGTTTTGTCTCCATACAAACTTACTAATATAAATTGCACTTGCATTGATGATGTCACGCAGCCTACGCGTTAAGAAGCGCTTGCAAAATTCAACAGGCCTGTTAATGTGACGGTGGCCGAGTGGTATAGGCATACGCCCGGATTGCGTAAGACAAGGGGTTCAATTCCTCGTCTGTCACAGGTTCACAGTTGTCTTTTTACAAGTGCAATTTATATTAGCTTTATTAATGTTATTACTAACACAATTTATTTATACAATGCCAGTAGGTACTACAGTGCCCGTAAACAAGTATTCACAATGCGTATCGTTCAATGTATCGTTGCGTTACAAGATTGAAAAAAAAACAAGTCCATTTGTTTTTGAACTATCGCTTAGCATGCGCTGCAACAATGAGGCTGCCATAAGGCTTCACTGGGATGTAATTTTGTTTCTCTTTGATATGATTTTAGAGCTTTAATCATATTATTTTTGCCTTATAGCTAGAAATGGAGCTTGAGTATTTTGTCTTGCGTAAATTTAGTAATCAAAGTAATTTCTACTTGTGTTTATTCAATTCGAACGTGTTGGTGGTCTAGGTAGCTGCACAAACTAGGATGTTGGTATGTAAACTAAAAATTATTAAATACACACTTACTAAGTAGACAACACGAATAAAAATAAAATATACATACTTAATTTTCCCACCATCTTAATGTACAGTCACCAGCACATCAGGTTACCCACTTTTATTGCAAACTAGCCCTTAATACAACTGCATAAGATCCCGCAGTGTTTACCTTGACGTGCTGTCGCCCGTACATACGCTCCTCGTAGTCGTAGTAGACGCTACGAATTCGTAGTACTACGATGGTGTGCTACGACAAGTTGCAATTTAATTTAATATTCCTGAACAATTAATGGCATTACAGTTTAATCTATCTATCTACTACATACAGCACAAAACATTATAGTTATGCCTGCCTACGAAAGGCTTAAGAATGCGAAAGAAGACATTACAATATCATTTTTATTTAACTTACTAGAAAGGAGCGCGGTATAAGCAAAAGAGGAGCTCCTATGATGCGGCAAACATTTCGTAGTGCGTAGCTTATGAACTTTATACTTACTTAATCGTATACTACGAGCGTATGCTACGGCAAACGCTATAGCTATCGTGCTACGAAGACAGTGCGGTCTTGTAGGTGTATTATAAATCTGTGTTTCACTTATAGAATTCACAATCACAATCAACTCATGATAACACACTTGTTAACAAATTTGTTTAGTTATCTATCACACTTGATAGATCTTATAGCATCTTCGTAGCTTATGTTTTATTGTCACCTTACGTTCTACCTGAATATCTAAGTAGTTTTTAATTATAGATAGTGCCATCCACGAAGGCGCGCCCCTCCACTCGTCCAAATCTTTTATAGTACATGACGTGTGCAAGCTTATTCCAACATTTGAATTGAATTTGGAACATCATGATGACAACATACTACAAATAATACACTCAAAGGGAAAGATGCTCAACTTAGATATAATTTCAAGTAGGCAGGGTTTGCTTCTATACAAATAATAAACATAAAAATAATGCACCAGTAACATTTTTACTATTGAAGTAAACGAAATACGTAAGAACGTTTTATAAATAACATTTAAAAAATTCAATAATATCTTTATAAGAGAACTATCGGATTTTTCTTCGTACACGTAGGTCTTATTTAGCGTAATGTTTTATAGCCTTCCCCGATAAAGTATATCCCGGTAAATATTATAAGTACCACATGGTATTTTATTTATTTAAAAATGTTTATGGTGTCTAAGAATGTAACCATTATAATTTTTTAAGTAAATTAAATGGTAACATTAACCAGGTTTATTTTTTAGTACAACACACTGGGCTTTCCTTGACATTTTAAAAATAATTAAAGTAGAGCCACTTTCGTGGCCAGTCTAAATTTTTGAATGACGGCCGACTCACAACTGACGCGCGAGTCACCCCCCGCACCCCGCGCCTTCCTCAATCAAAAAAAGAGTGGGGCGCGCCTTCGTGGATGGCACTATCTATAATAACGATCAAGAAAAAATCAAGACATGCATCATAAAAAATAAGACTAACCTTTCTACTCTCAGAATAAAACAATATCGGATAGCAAACGTGCGTAACAACGTAATTAATTTAAAATAGAGTTTACTTTCATCAAATAAAATATTTATTTGCAAAATAATATTATGTTGCAGTAAGCAATGAGCTCATGTTACAGTGAAGGCTCAAGTCCTGGTTGGCGTTAATTGATGCTTAATCAACCTTTAAACTTTGGTCGTGTTTATTTTCATTAAGTTCAGAATTATGAAAAATAATTTTGATTCCAAGCAGTAAGCCATTGTATAACGAAGGCTAAACTGACGGTGCTCTCGGTATTTTATTTTAATCAACATTCAATGATAGTCCCAGCATCGATTCCATGTATTTACCAGTTGTTCTGAGAATTTGCTTACCATTTCGCATTAGTTGAACGATGGTAGGGTATTTTCTGATTTCCCCGATATTTTTGCGAGGTGTATCGCAATCGAATATTTCTCTGCTGCTCTGGGGATGTTTGTAAGTAGGCTGATCTTACGGATAAACGCTCCGACATGCGTAATCGCGCTTGCAACTATATGTCTCCCGCTTCCGGGGTTGTCAACTGTTAAACTTGTCTGACACAGTTGCTTTTTAGGATTCCGTAGTCCAACAAGGAACTCTAACTGTTTTGCCATGCCCGTCTGTCCGTCTCTCCGCAGTTCAGCGCAGAGACCTAAGGTGCTAGAAAACTGAAAACTGGCATGGGTATGTATTCTTAACTCCCCGCCAAAGTGGTAAAATAAAATTTTGAAAAACATTTTTTTTTGGGTTTCCTCTTATACAAGTAACATAGGGATGTTTTTCTCTCTTGCCAAACCCATCGTTAAATAGGCATTTCAAAATTATTATGAGTTTCCTAACATTACTTTTTGACAAAATGAGATCCTAACCGGTTTTGTCTCGTAAATTAGGATATTTTTTTACATAAGGAATCGAAACCTTATAAGGCAATCCTTATCATGTTTTACAACAAGACAATATTAGTGCAATAAAAATGCTGCTTACATACATAGTATAAAGCGACCGTTTATTAAATGAAATTTATAGAAATGATTACCGACAAATAGGTGAGGTTTTTAAGGACAATTATTTAAGAGGCTTTCAAGTGTGCACCTGAAAAGGTCTCCTTATTTATGACAAATAGTAGTCGTTTATTTATTGACTCCTACCATGAAACGATATCAATATTATGTTTACAGTGAATAAAAGTTTGCTCACTTGATATACAAAATATTGAATTTAGTGCATGAGATGTACGCAAATCTGTGCTGTAAAAAATGTCATGCCCCGAAAATTGTCATAAACTTTTGTGATTATTATATTTTATTATTTACTTATTTCACTGTACCACCCCTATCTTGTGCTACTTGTTTCGCCAACGTGCTTCGCTACGTCGATAGCGAAGCCACCGGACTCGGGACCGCACCAGCTTCAAGCACTCCTATGTGTACGATTTAGGGTCATAGCAGATTTATCGAATCGGAAAAGGAACGCTTCCGCATCAACTCAAGCCATTCAGAATTCTTTATATGATTCACCACACTGCAGAACATTTATCGTAATCGCTAAAATAGGCGTTACGTTCTCCGTCTGAGCCGATAGGTCTTCTATAACTTTTAATTAGCTCTTTGATGCATTGGACTACTGCAATACGCATACGGAATAAGACAATTTTCCCCTCTCTTTTAAATGTGTGATTTAGCAAGCTTAAATACCCTGCAATATGCGCGCACATAAAAAACCTTCAACCATCTTTTACGACTATGCCCGTTTAAGTCTGCTCTTTCATTAAAGTATATCCTACCCACATAACTGCCTACTCTATGACGTATGCACGCACGTAGATTTTTAGGTCCAAGTCATAAAATAGGTTTAGGTTTAAAGATAATTATTTATTCTCATAAAAGACAATATACAGTCACTTACATGAGAACAACGTGTGCTTTTAAAATTACATTTGTTTCGTCCGAGCTTAACCAGATAAATTAGAGACAAATTAATGAGAAAAAACAGTAAAATCAATCAAAATTTAAAAATACTTTTTGACAACATATTCGGCCAGTTTTGATTTGAAAACATTATCAGAGGTTTCATTTTTTATATTAGACGGTAGCTGGTTATAAAGTTGTTAAAATAAGTATTTTAATTAGTAGTTGTAAAAGAGCGTGTATGGTTTGAGGAATTAACTAAAGCCTTTATGGTCATTGGCAAGCATAAATAGAATTAAAACTTTCAACAGTTTTCAATACAGATTTTTGTTAGGTTACCTAAATACTGAAATAGTTTTCCCAATTCGGTGTGTCACGAATGCTCGTTATTGTGAATATTTATTTAAGTAAGACAAGTACATAAAGCCACCTGTTCTAAAATACACTGGATAAAATTGAGCGGAATATTTCCCTACTTTGAGCTTTTTGAATTCGTTTTAAACATCTAAATATTTAGTATGCTTAATTTAGAAAACATGAGTGATAAAAATGAAGACTAGCTAAAGGAACCAGTAATCTTTAAAAATCATGATTATTCGAGCATAAAGAATTGAAAATATAACCTATACTTTTGCCTTTTTTCTATTTTATCTAAAAAAAACTAGACACAGGTGTGCTTCGAATAAATGGGTCAATTTCAACAAAGTCGATTTTTTTATCACTTCGGTGAACTTTTTTATTTTTAACATTTTTCGAATTCAAACTATGGTTTATGCTACTTCTTGATGTTGTTTAGATCAATACGTAACGCCATCAAAATATCTTGATAAACTAAAACGATACATTTCTTCAAAGTTTTGATGCCACCGAAATGAAAAAACGATTCATCGAAATGAAATAACTTGCCCACCGAAATGACAACACTTATCCACCCACTACAAAAATACTTCTATACACTAAAACACGTGGTTCCTCGTGACTGCATCCGTGGGTTTTGATTTTACTCCATTCCCGTAGGTCGTAGCGTGATGTTTTACAGTATACCGTATGTAGAAGTTAACCTTTCTTTCAGGACTCATATATTATTATAACGGAAAAACAGCAATTCTCCCCTTGAAATTTAAGCGCCGTGCGCCGCGCATAATACGGGTAATAAGCTAGACTACTGTGACTACATTTTTTTTTATTTACTATTTATTTAAATGTAACCTGATTTACAAATAAAATAGGCCTTCGGCTATTCAAACTCGCATCGCAAAATAGACAAGTAAAAAAAGTATTTGTATTAAAAGTAGTCAAAAACCCATCACTAGATGACAAGTTGGTAGATTTTCTAATGAACACAACTTGAAAAGGACACAACTTACATTTTTTTATATAATTTTCTAATGACTGTCATTGTCAAGCCTATCACCCATTTTAGGCTGGACCTCTATTTAGACCTCATTTTAGGCTGGAACACCAAGTATAGCCAATAACCTTTTCCGATAAATGAGCTATCTAACAACTTTCATAATGCGCACAGCAAAAGAGTAAAACTCTCTACCCGCATATGTGTTTCCATCGGTCTACAACCCTGTTATTTTCAGAAAAAGAGTAAACAGGCTTCTTCTGGGTGAGCTCGCTTCATCGTCGTCCCTGTCTGTGCCTCGTCTAGTATAGTCTAGAGACAAAAGTAAACCCATACCATATTAAAAAAACTTTTTAGCTTAACAACACTACTAGCGGTCCCCTTCGACATTTTCTGTGCGTTTTGCCTTTACTCCGTTCCCGTAGGTTCCAGCGTGATGTTGGCACGCCTTAAAGCAGTTGCAAAATCTGAATCTGGTGCTTGGCTGCATGCTTTGCCGTCTCCACAGTTGGGTACGCTTCTTGACAACAACTCCTTAAGAATTGCAGTAGCTTTAAGACTGGGCAGAAAAGTTTTTGAACCTCATCGCTGTATGGACTGAGTTGCCAAAGATGTGCGGGGCGGTTCCCGAGGCACCATTCTATTAATGAATTTGTGCGTCGGGCCACGGTTTCCGTAAATATTCCTTGCGTCCTAGAGCCACCAGGCTTGTCCCGCATGGATGGTAGGAGACCAGATGGCCTAACGTTGGTTCCATGGCAAAGAGGGCGTAGCCTCTTATGGGATGCAACATGCGTAAGACACATTTACGGCATACTGTAACTTCAGCAGGTTCAGCGGCGGAAAATGCTGCCAAGTTAAAACATACTAAGTATGCTGAGCTAAAGTCTGAGTATGATTTTGTTCCAATCGCTGTGGAGACGGCTGGGCCCTGAGGTGATGAGGCACGCGAGCTCTTCAAAGAGTTGGGACAACGACTGAGGGATAAGGGTAATGATCCCCACTCTGGCTGGTTCAACAGGTTTCAATTGCTATTCAACGAGGAAATGCTGCTAGCATAATGAGAACCTTTGGATCGGTCAGAGCGTAGAGTGGGAATCAATAGTAGTTATAAGGCAATTCAAAGCGTCTTTTTTTCCTGTGACATTTTGTAATTAAATGACGACGTTTTTCGCTGATAGAATAATTTGTATCTTAATTATAGTTCATTATGTATGTCATTGTAATTTTCGTTTAACACCTTAACGCGTTTATGAAGAAAGGGGCAGTATTTTTTTTTAATATGATATAACAAAAAATACAGTTTTCGCAATTATTCCTGTATCTGTATTATAAATGACGTTGCTTTGTACCAAATTTCAAGATTCTAAGTTCACGGGAAGTACCCTGTAGGTAGGTTTTGATTCCTTTTCGAGTGTTGAAAATTTGCGGAAATTTGCTTATATTTACGGCAATAACGGCTGATCTTTTGATTGCGGTGGCTTAGAAGTTTGATTTTTTTACAGCTTTAAGGGACCGCAGAGCTTTTGATTAAATTTTAGCTTTATACCTCCACGTGTTCCTGAGAAAAAGGGTAGAACGTACGGACAACGAAGTGATCCTATAGTGGGTTCCATTTTTTACCTTTCAAGGTAACGGAACGGAATCCTAAAAAGGAAGGCAAAACAAAAATATTTTTTCAAATTCAACCAGTAGTTCCTGAGATTACCGCGTTCAAATAAAAAACAAACAAACAAACTCTTCAGCTGTATAATATAGTATAGATTTCACCGGAATGATATAATGAAGCCATCGAAATGAGAAAAACAATCACCGATATGAACAATTTACGCACCGGAATTAATAAAATTCACCGAAATGATATTTTTTATCATTTCGGTGAATTTTGTTTCATTTCGGTGGTCAATCTAGGCCACCGAATCAACCGAAATGATAACACCGATATTAAAATCAACGACAAAATTTAACATAACAATAAAAGTTTTAAAGTAAAGTTAATAATACCACACTAATAATCGTAGTTTGGGAAGGATACCAATAAATATTTCATACATTTTATGGAGAATTGGATGACAATATATTCTAACCTGCGGAAATGAAAAATAAAATGTCCCATGTCACCGAAACCAACTACTTACTTTTTTTGCGGGAACACGGAGCAAGCGGCGCACGTCTATTTACTTTAAGCATTGAGGCGGCACTGGTATGTAGCCTTTTAGCGCAGGGGCAAGGAGCTAGAGTTGTCCCACGCAAAAATATTCTCGACAAACTAAAATTCACCGAAATGAAAAGTCTTATTTGACCACATGCATTTTTACTTATAAGTCATTTAATTAAAAAGATTAAATTATGAAAATATTATGAGATAGTACTATAACTATTCACAATTTAAATGTAATAAGCAATCATACTAAATAACCAAAAGTTTTCACTATATAATCCCTTATTAAACAGAAAAATGGATTTGACCGCGCAACCGAAATGAAAAATATGGTGCTTTATCATTTTTTATTCCGAATTTAACGTAGTCCTAATCAAAAAATATTTATGGTCTCGTATACGAGATAACGCCTTCTATAAATAAAAAAATAAATAAGCCTCATTGTATCACTCTGCACTGCCGATTTCACTCATGCCGCGTAAAATTTGCTGTCGGGAAATTCACCCAAATACATACGTTTTATCCACATTCTTGATTTAAAATCTTTAAAATCGTGCTAACTTAATAAAAGATAGAGGTCATTACCCCCCTAAAAACATCATGGCTCTACAAACTACAACACCTACCTCCTCACTTTTGCCGTAATGAATGCAAGTCAGTGGTCGCGTCGTGTATGACGATGTTAGTTCAACTCTAGGGAATGGTGTCCTGAATTACCGTGTCATGGTATGAATAATGCCTGTGTGTACCACAATGTATGGCAGTGTCATGTCCACACTACAATCTATGACAATGTATGAGTTCTAAGTTACATGCACACGTAAAATATCGCCTTCATAATTTACACGAAAATCTACATACATTATCGTGTAAATTATTGCTGTTTCCATATAGGTGTAAGTGTAGTGTGTAGTGCGAACCCTGTTTTATTGATTGTATGACAGCGTCTCTTTGTTCTTCTCCGCGTCCAATAATCTTTTTTTCTTCAATACCTATGTAAATATGCCAGCTTTTATAAGAAGAGTGGAAACGGGCTAGATTTGATATCGGTACTTAAGATCTCAGCAGAGGTTTTATTCGAGATGTTCTAGATTGAATAGGTCAGCTGTCCCTTTGCATTATTGATGAACAGATCTTAGTTAGAACTTAGCTTATTCAACTTTAAATTAAAAGCTTGCACCAAGTGAGTTTGTGAACAATTTCGTTCAGAAATTATTATAAATTAACGGCAAGACGGAACTTTAGTCTGCGGCTCAGGGGTGGAAGAAGTTACAAAAGTTTTCCTTTACTCAGTTCAATAACGGCCAAAATTTATAAACTACTTTATATACATACATCAAAAATAATCATCAAGGCCTCACAAATGAATTCGTTGTTTGGAATTTAAAGTCCTTACGCACTATCATGGTGCATTAAAAATTACATTGTTCAATGTTTTGATACATTTTGAAGGTTTTTTTTCCTTGGATAAATTTTATTTCAAGTTATTAACTTCGGCCGTAAAAACATAGAATTAAATGTTGTAGATTTCTTACAACAACTTGAACTACAAGTTGCCAACAGCTAGTGAAAGTTTTACGTTGTATCTGAAATAGACATAAACTCTTAGATACCGTAGTAGAAAGTCAACGGCCGACCGGAATATAGAGCAGCAACCTAGGCCGGTGGATTTCTAATTTCGGCTTGCAACACAGATCAAACTATCTGCATTATTAATTTATATGATTATGCCGATCGCAGAATTAGAAATATGTATTTGGGACACGATTTCAGCCGATTTAGGAAGCTTATCAAAACGTGTTCCAAGATTCTTAATCTGGGCACTACATCGCACTCCGTCTCGTTAGTCCAAATGCTTGACTTCTGATAATCGGAATCTATTACAATGACAAACATAAAATTATACTATAGTATTATCACTCTCATCAATATGGCGTGTGATTTTCATTGATAAGTGTTCGAATTTGGATAAAAAAAAAACCCTACCGCAATGCTTTATATAAAGATAACTCAATTTTGTGACCACTCGCGTAATATTAGCGCGAATTTAGTCGTTTATTTATTGTTTTTTTTCCTACTATTTTACTATAAAAAGTCATGCAATATACTTAACAAAGCATATCCCACTGACAACTGTCAGGAGCAAGCTTTAAATTTTAATGGCTTCCTCAAACTATAAGCTAGAGCTTATAGTTTCTATAATGAATTATTAACGCCATCAGTTTCTGAATTTTCCCTGAACTCTGAACTGAATTCTGCTAATAACTCATTAAGCAGTTGTTAAAGATGCTGTCTGCAGTGAGGTGTAGGTGTAATACGTATAAAAATAAGAAAAGTGAAATTAAAAAAAAATGTACCTGGATTCAAACCCGAGTGTAGGTACACGTTCCGTGAAAGCCTGGCTTAGCTGCTGAGCTACCGCGACGATGTCGCTGATGGAAAAATTTATGTTTATGTATTCTAATGACATTTTAGCTAAAAATACGCAGATAACTCATTTTCTGAAAATCAAACCTAGCTAGATCTTTTTTTACAAAATTTTCTTAAATTTTTTGGAGCCAAACGGCTCCAAAAAGTTTTAGGAGGACGAGGCCGAGGCCCAGAATACAATATATATATATATATATATATATATATATATACTTACTTACAATAAATGCTCTTTTAAAGTATAGGAATTTCACAGGCAGTACTGCACAAGCTAAGGCTCATTGTTTTCATCAACAGGTACTCGTAGAATCAGCCTTACCTCACCATGGCCGGTGCACTAGACAGATCTTCTCCATTGCTGCTGGTCCGGAGTTAATGGTGAGATGTTATTTTTAACAACCCTAAATACCCTCTAGGGTCCTTATTCTCGTCAGTTTCAATTAGTGTTATCTGCCAAATACTTCTAACAAGATGTGTTCTTTAATTAATTGGTTACTAGTCAGAGGCCCTATGGGCGGCCTGATAAAATCTGACAGCAAGGTTGGTCGCTTGCCTTGCAAACACCCCTTTGCCAATCCGCACTGAACCCGCATGGTGGAGTATGGATCATACTACCTCACATTTGAGGTAAGGCCTTTGCCCAGCAGTGGGATGCTTACAGACTAACTTAACTTTTAATGAATTGGTTGGACAGTCCTTACTTTTAGATTGTGAAACGGCTTCTTAGTCCAATAATTTTTAAAATGTTTTCCCATCTCTAATCAGACTCGTAAGGGTTGCATCACCATATATACAAGACACATAAGCAATTACCAAGGATTAATTCAAAAAAGGAACGTCATTTCGTATGAAGTAGTGGACAGATAACACTAATGGGAACTTATTTAATTTTCTGAAAGATTCCCTTCCCTTAGAAAAAAAGATACACCTATCCTGAAATACTGTGTGAAACTGACCTAAAATGAAAAGCTCGTCACAACCTCATAAGTGCTTGTGGATGTGTCTGCAAGGAATGATTTCTTGCTGAAAAGAGTACTTAGCCTTTGAGCAAGGAACGAGACAGTACGCAGGGGTTCTATTCATGAAATTGTTTTTTTTTTATTATTGATTGTGCGAGGTAAATATGAAAATTTCAATTGGTGCACATCTAATAAGTTTCAGCATGGCACAAAAGCTTTCGTGAGCAATGAAGCAACAGTAATGTTTCAACTTAACTTGTCAGTTGAATTATTAAACTATACAGGTACCTTCTTTGTGGTTGCTGATTATTATGAACGTTCACCGTACCAGAAATAAATGTTCCTTTACAAAAATATGTTTTCAACATATAATAGGAATAAAATTTTTCTGTGCTGTGGTTAGCAACGTTCACTGTTTATTTAAGATTCATACTAGCACAGAATGTACGTACGTAAGGACGCTAAGTACACTATTAATGGTGGCATGAACCTGCCTATGGGGCCCTATTTTTGAATCACTCGCTTCAAGATGGCGAGTGACTTTCTTTAGAAATTGAATAAAAGTCAACGAAAATAACTCTTTCTCGAACTGAAATCACTCGTAATATTGACGCGAGTGATACAAAAATAGGCCCTCTTCTGGTATGGGGTCAAGTGGCACCGTGTGCGTTGCGTGGACGTGACTAATTAATGAAAATTACACGCCTTACATTTCCCGCTATGATATGTTACTACTGGTATTTAAACTTAAATGGGTATTCAAATATTTAATTTGATGTAGCTCTGCGATTGATTCATAAAGTGTACCTAACAACATAATTTAAATTCATTTTACCATTTTCACGTTCGCGTTTTAACAAATGCGGCTAAGTTAGGTATTGGTTACCACAAATATAGGTCCTCGAAATACAGGGTTACATACGAGTGCTCGAATATTTAGCGAATGACTCATCACTTTGTCTATCTTAGGGCCTTACTCTCACTGAGACATCGCTATGGCGTCTCGGTGAGGTAAGGCCCGTCGCCAGCTACTTTAACGAAGCAGGTAATATCGAAATGATCATAACTCACTTGGTGACGTTTTGGCTTCCATACATTTCGGTATTTCGGCGATTTCACCATGGCGTCACGGTGAGGTATTGGCTACGGCCCATAATAAAATGATCTTTTGTCAAAAGCAGCCGTTTAACATAATTTCAGCTTAGCCAATTAATTTATACGAATATTACCAACAATTGAATCCTCTTGAAACCCATTACAATGGAGTTTGGCTTAGTTTAGTGAGAGCTTCTCTGTCGGTTGGGATGTCGGGGAGAGCCGCAACTCATTTTCGTAGACAATAGAAACTATTACAGCGAACTGCCGCTTTCAGGCGAGAGCTTCGCAATTTCGTTATGAACTACTACATATGTTGGCTTAAGTTGAATTCTCGTACAAATTTAAAGATTATTAAAGCGTAAAAATAACAAATTGAAACGTTGAAAACGTGATTATAAGTTTTTAATGTAAACAGTAGGAACTGTTTACTGTTATAGTTAAAGTTCTTACTAATTTAAGTTACTACTTCTACTGCCCTGTCAAGGATAAGTTAGTTCGACTGAGAGTGTACCGCACTTAGCTATACTCTGATTTTTAATTAGATAGACCAAAATTACATTTGGTGGGTGGCCACTTTTTCGTAATTCAAAAATAATGTTGGTCCTTAGTTTCAATTCCATTAAATTGTTGTGTGTCGATTTTAAAATAATTAAATAAAATCTGTTTGTAAAAATAATAATTGCTTCAATGAATTAATTAATAAAAAGTATTGAAAAGTCAAAATAGGTAAGACCATACAAGAAAATTGCTATTGCAAGAGAAACGTAGATTTATCTACTCCTGTCAAAAACTGTTTATGTATTACGTTTAATTGTAGCTTTGTGTTACGTTTAACATGTATAATTTATCCTAATTAGTAAAATCATATAAATGAAAATTCATATCACAAGTTCAATTAGTCGCGTACAATTGAATTGTTACAACATTATGGGTACCACGCTAGCAACATTAAAAAGTAAAAATTTCGATAGAAGCTGTCATTCTGATCTATCTAATTAAAAATTAGAGTATACTTAGCTTACTTTGGGTCATTGTGCGTACAGTATGATTTGATTGGTGATTTACAGTTCTGGTGCTTCTTTACTGCCATAGACTCTTTACTTTTCTAAAGATATAGTTTTCCAGCAGATATGCCCACGAGGATGATGGGAGCGCGCGGCGCAGGCGCCGGCGCGGGTGACGTGAGCGTGGCGGACAGCCCGCTCGCCACGATCGAGTCGCTCACGCAGGCAGCCGTCATCGCCGTAATGGGCGTCGCCATCGTCGTCTCTAACCTCCTCATCATCGCTGCTTTCCTCAACTTCAAGGGTAAATAACATAAATGACTTGCATTAGAGGATGCGGTCACACATCCCGCTCGCCTCGATCGAGTCGCTCACGCAGGCACCCGTCTACGTCGTCGCTAACTTTATTTATAAACTAGCGGTCGCCCGCGGCTCCGCCCGCGTGGGTGTCGGTTACCGCTGCAAAAAGCCTACCCAGGAAAGACACGGTCAGCAAACAAAATGATTCCCAGGTCAATTCACAGACACCGACACTAACATCGACGAAGCAGTTACTATCCGCAGGCTGAACAGATTTTCTTTCTGTGGATGTTAGTTGTTAAGTCCCGGAGTGCAACCCGTTGTTTTAGGATAGAAAACTTAAGCTTTTATTGTAGAGCTTCTCTATACACAACATTTGAAGTTATATTATTTTCTGGTAACAAAATATACTGATGCTCGGGAGCCCCGACCCGTGATAGGGCAACGTAAAGTTGCCTATGCGTAAAACATTCTTTTCGTAAATCAATTCCTACATGACGATGGCAATATGACATGTTGACCGATATTTGATGGGTCAACATTTGCATCATGATTTAAGGCATCTCTGAGATGAATGTAGTCATCAGCCCTCAGTCTTTGTTGATTCCGACAAATATAATTTAATCTTTCCGATATCATTTTCGCCATCATGTCAACACAATATTGACTAAATAAGTCTCTGTAATAATGTAACGGATAAAAATAGTTAGTTCTAATCATTAATCTAAATGCATAAAATTGCATACACGAAACAGTTTTATTACGCGCAGAACCCTGCTGAGGGAAAGTCAAATAACAACCGTCTTCTCCTGTCACATTATAGGATACTGTAGTGGATCATAGGACCGATGTAGCTCAGAAACTCTTTTGAGCTGCCCGTCTCTACCGTGTAAGGCTATATCCCTGGGACGTTTGTCTTCATCGAGCAAGAGAACAGCTACCTCGTTTACAGTAGGAGCAATATATCTGCCTCTGTGTGCTGTCTTTGGAGTGCGATCTGAATGAATAATTTACTTTAAATTATCTGAGGAGTTAAGTTCTAAGGGCCTTGGTAACGCCTACTTCGCAACGGGCCGGGCAGCAGAAATCGTAATATTTTAATTTCGCTGTAACTTCAGAACAAAATGTCCAATTTTAATCATTCAAAGACCAAATAATATCTACATTAACTGTAATTAGTGATGAAATAATTTATTTTGATAAGGATTAATAGCATGAGTAAAATAAACGCGTTTAAATGTCATCCAAAAAAAATATCAAGATTTTTCAATAAAAAAATGGTTATTGTGCCTCACTTGACATAGGTAGGTATAGTGTGTCGCGGACTTTTTTGTAGATATTTATAAGATCTACAATTACTTAGAACATTTTATGGTTCTATCTATAACACTTTAGGCAGGGTACGCAAAATAAGTTAACTTTTTTGGTTGATTTTTTACACCTTGTGTCCGAAAATCCCTAATATCTTACGGAACCCTATTTTTGTTCAAAATTAAATATAGCCTATATCACTCGTGGATAATGTAGCTTTCGAATGGTGAAAGAATTTTTAAAATCGGTCCAGTAGTTTATGAGCCTATTCATTACAAACAAACAAACAAACAAACAAACAAAGTTTTCCTCTTTATAATATTAGTGTAGATGTAGAAGTGTAGATGTAGATGTAGACAAACAAACAAACAAACAAACAAACAAACAAAGTTTTCCTCTTTATAATATTAGTGTAGATAGTGTAGATGTAGATGAGGAGTTAAGTTCTAAGGGCCTTGGTAACGCCTACTTCGCAACGGGCCGGGCAGCAGAAATCGTAATATTTTAATTTCGCTGTAACTTCAGAACAAAATGTCCAATTTTAATCATTCAAAGACCAAATAATATCTACATTAACTGTAATTAGTGATGAAATAATTTATTTTGATAAGGATTAATAGCATGAGTAAAATAAACGCGTTTAAATGTCATCCAAAAAAATATCAAGATTTTTCAATAAAAAAATGGTTATTGTGCCTCACTTGACATAGGTAGGTATAGTGTGTCGCGGACTTTTTTGTAGATATTTATAAGATCTACAATTACTTAGAACATTTTATGGTTCTATCTATAACACTTTAGGCAGGGTACGCAAAATAAGTTAACTTTTTTGGTTGATTTTTTACACCTTGTGTCCGAAAATCCCTAATATCTTACGGAACCCAATTTTTGTTCAAAATTAAATATAGCCTATATCACTCGTGGATAATGTAGCTTTCGAATGGTGAAAGAATTTTTAAAATCGGTCCAGTAGTTTATGAGCCTATTCATTACAAACAAACAAACAAACAAACAAACAAAGTTTTCCTCTTTATAATATTATATAGTGTAGATATACAGGGTGTGGCCAAATTTTCAATATAGACACTTTGAGCAACCAGTAATCAATTCTAAATTGTTTTAATTGAAAATAATGAAAAATAAATTAATTGTTATTTTCTAACAAAATAAATCGAACCAGCAATGTATCGCAAACAAATGTGTCCAGTCATAGAACTTGACATTGTCATTTACTACAACGAGTAAGCCATTTTGATATACATTGATTAGGGATTATAACTATTAAACATTATACAGCACAATGATCAGGTCCTGGGTAACTATGTATACTCTGTAGAATCGTTAATGAAAAATTTTGCTCCTATTGCAGGCCACACGCTGTTTATAAATTACATTTACTGTGTAAAAGTCATATATTTCGGCTGGAATATTATAGAGATCTTTAAGCTGCGGATACGGAAACTGAATTCTTAACATAGATATACGCGTGACCTCGCGGATGAGAGTGACATCATTTCCGCACGCGACGTAAGCGGCATGTCCGCTTAAAAGCTTTTTATTTTATCCCGCTGACATCTATCAGCTCTGAAACTTGTCTATCTTTTTATCAATGCACCTCATTGACTCCGGCCAACCCAGTTTCTTAAGTCTTTGTTACGGTTAACAGTAGTTAGTAGGTAGTAAAAATTGCAACATTAAGTTGATTCAGAAGTGATATTGAATCGACCCCGATACGTCGGTATCGTAAGGTTTCGCTGTATCGCATTAGTGTAATAATGTGCAATGTACCTAGTATGGGTTAGAATCTAACATAAAAGGTAATCAATCTCCATCTAACCGTTAGATGGAGATTGATTACCTTTTATGTTGTCAATTTCCATAACGCTCGTGCATTCATAAAATTTTAATCATAAAAGTTCGTATCGGAAAAACGCAAAAAGCAAGCTGTGTAAACCATGGTAACGGCACAGATATTATAATACTAGTAGTAGTTCAGTAGGATTACACAAAATCCTATAAACCTTTACAAGGTCAACCAGTTACCACTATTGCTTTTTTACGTACTGTACGTCACATGTGAACAACAGTATTTTTGTGGTTGAGTTATTTAGTATGTTAGAAGAGAACTGACTGAACCAGTTTGTAAATATTTTATTTATTTTTAAACTTGCACAACGTTATTTAAATTGAACTAGAATCAAAATTTATATAACTAATCTTAAAACGTGTCACAGGGGCTTATAGCAGTACACATCTGAAAAGGCAAGGGGACTAATTTCAATGTTTTTTTAGATATTTGAATATAGTGCAACATTTATTTAAAGGTTGTATGATTTTTTCACTCCCCATTCTGTTTTTTTATGGCAGAACGACGATTTAGTTTAAATAAATGTTATAGATAATATGCTCTGGAATACTAAAGATCATCATTCATCATTCAAAGCTGTCACTAATTGCCGTCAATTAAACAATAATAGCTGTATTTCAGACGCTTTTATCGTGAAATATTCAACGGTTTGTGAAGTAGTTAGGCGATGATATGTCATGAGTTTGCCCTGTGTCACCCGTTTAATAGTCGTTTATGCATGTAATGTGTGCTATTAAATAATTCTGTGCCTGTGCTTCAAAATCGTTAGTATTCATCCATAGCTATTTTATTAAAGAACTTCAGGGACAGTTTTAACACGGCTGACGATATTTTGCCGAAGGAAATATTGGGCGAAACACATTTAAAATTGCAAGCTAACTCATCTTGATCACCGAAATTGCCGACTGCTGTCGATTTGTATGCGAATCAATGCTAATTGTGCTGTCATGAAACGTCTATCGCTTTGTTCTATGTAAACTGTTGTGTAATCGGGTGTTCTTTTGCTTTCAGGTCTGTCGAATGAAGTGATTAACTACTATTTATTGTCTCTGGCCGTGGCGGACCTGTTATGCGGGTTGTTTGTGGTCCCCCTGTCAGTGTACCCGGCCATCACGGGTCGCTGGATGTTTGGTGACCTCATGTGCCGCCTGGCCGGCTATGTCGAGGTCACGCTCTGGTCCGTCTCAGTATACACTTTCATGTGGATCTCAGTCGACCGCTATCTAGCTGTCCGGAAGCCTCTCCGATATGAGACGGTTAGTGCGACGGTAGTTATCTTTTTTAATACTTTTTATCAGCTTTTGAATGGATTTCAGCTTTTGTGTAACACACGCTGCAGACATTTTCAATTCGACCGAATCACGCTTTTGTAATGTCTTGAACAAATCATATATGTTGTGATGTCTTTGATGTTGAATCTATTTTCAAGTTTTATCACTTTTAATGCAATTACTAGCGCACAAGAACACAATAATTAAAGTGCATAACCGCTTGCGGATTTAAAAATAAAAGTGCAGCAGCCATTTTATCACAAACACTTCGATCTATATTCATTACTACATTAATCGCTATATAATTATTATCTCCAAACCGAACGGAAATACCTAATACAGTTATTTTATCAGGTACAAACCCGCACACGAAGTCAATGTTGGATGGTGTTCACTTGGATATCCGCCGCTATGTTGTGTTGCCCGCCTTTGCTCGGATACAAAAAGGAAGCTAATTTTGATAAAGAGACGTTTATATGTATGCTGGACTGGGGCACCACGTATGCGTACACGGCCACGCTGGGGATCCTGGTGCTCGGCCCGAGCGTCATTTCAATCGTTTATAACTATTTTTACATCTTTTCAATGAAACGAAAGCTCAGCAGCGGGGTGCCGATCCACGACAAAGAGTATGCTACGGCGTTGGCCGAAAACCTGTCCAACCCGAGCCACTGGATGAGTTTCGTTTTAGTAACCACCTTTTGGCTCAGTTGGGCGCCGTACGCCGGCGTCAGATTATACGAGTACTTCATAGACCAGGAGCTGAAGATACCCATGTTGCATTTCGGTGTCGTGTGGCTGGGTATTATGAATTCTTTTTGGAAAATCGTTATTCTCATATCGCTTAGCCCGCAGTTTCGGCTAGCGTTAAGAATTTTGTGTCTGACAGCGTGCTGCCGGACTAAGGGGCGCCTGCAGGCAGAGCTCATCGGCATGGACAACGACGACTGAACACTTACGCCGGTAGAACATGCAGCGTTCTTACATTGTTATAAAGGTAGACCTTATAAATCGTGGGAGTGAATGGAGTCAAAGCAGCCTTAGATGCCATTACCTAAGTCTCAATGAGATTATTTGTTGTACTTTAAAAATTATTTGTTAATAATATTATATTTTATTTCAGAATTTAGGCATCCGCAAAACGAGTATTGAAGTAACATAGAGAGCCAATAATAAAACTAGAATTGACAGTACACCAATCACTGTGATCGTTAAATTCACCTTATAGAAAATTATATGATTAGACTTAGAAACCTATTTTTATTATACTCGAGAAAGCTGCATACATTCCTAGTGGTTAAGTATGTTTGTCGTAAGTGATTATAAAATATTTTTCCTAGATAAATGAGAAGTGCATAGAGTTAATAATAAATACTGAAAGTTAATTAATGTTGCTTAATGGTTTGTTAAATGTGTATTTCAGTATCTATCAATTTCTTCTGACAATAATGTATTACGTTCAATATTGTATAAACTGATTGCATTTCGCAATAAATCCATATCATTTTCAGAATTGGTTAATGTTATATTTTAAGTAGGTTAGTAAATATTTTGGTCACGTTTGTGTCGAATCTCAGAATTTTGAATACTTATGCATAGCTACAATCTAAATTTATTTATACAGGGAGTCCCGTTAGTAGTGGTTCAACCAAAATCCGTGGATAACCATGTGACTTTTCCTGACCCGTGTTGGTCTATTCTGCTAGAACTAGATCACGACGAATTCCGGTTGAACCACTACTTACGGAACACCTGTATAGGATGCTATTTTCCTATTTAGTTTATCAATAGAGAACTTATCAGTTATTGGGGTTAAACACGACTCGATTTAGCCACATAAATTATTTTAGCCAATTTTATTTTATGAAAATGCTGAAATAGTTCTCATTCGTAACTGAAACAGGTTCTTTTTAAAATGCTGTCAAAACTTATTTACATAATGCAGATGGCTGTTTTTCCTTGAAGTGTACAAAAACAGAAAATATCGCTATAGTCAGCGCGTTCGCAACAAAGAGTCGTGTCGTGAGACCAGAATGTCAATAGAGACAGGAATAGCTGCTTAATCGGCAAGTGCAAGCGAGATAGACATGACTCTGTCAGGACTCTTTTGACAACACGCCGACTGTAAGATAAGTTTAAATAGCTTGTTTTTCATCAATATCTTATAGATTGCGCCTTGCTTAGCCCCACCGCATCTGTCATGCTGACAGTAGCTGACCGGTAGGGTTTTGTGTATTTCGATCGCTATCGCATTGCAATTGTTACTGACATTAGGCAGTATTTTGATAGCCACTGTGTAAGCCTTTATTGCTCCTTGAAGCAACAAATTCGCAGAGGTCCTTAGATGTAACCGTAATATTGTAAAAACCGCGTGAGTACAATCTAGCGGTTTTAAATCCTTTAGATTGAAATCTGTCAATTTATTGTGAACAAACAAGCTCGATGAGGTTTAGCATTTATGCTTTTTTGGTACTTACGTGTCAACCTAACACGAAGGATAAACGGGGATTCACTTCGCTCACCCCGTTTATCCTTCACCTACCCTGTCCGACCATTTTTCCCAGTTTTTAATCATTTCCGTTTACGTTATAATATCATAGACTTATATGTTATGAAGTTCGGTACAGTTGACAATAAATCTACAGATTTCAATCTAACGTATTTTAAACCGTTAAATTGTAAACACGCCGTTTTTACAATATAATGGTGACATAGATACTAAAAAGAGCACCATACAGCGGTACTAAAGGTCACGCGTATATAAAAAATTCTTGCTAGAGCTAAATAATAAATAATCTTCACAGAGTGTGCCCGCCATTTTATTCATATTTTAAAGTCCAGCTTATGTTGTAAGATAGCATTTGCATCGCGATCGTTTTCTAATTACGTAATCACCCTGAAGATTTAACGCACATTATTATTTTTAATTCTCTCATAAAGCTGTAACGTTTTGGATTGTTTTTGACTTTGTTTCCTAAGTATGTTTCTGCACCTCACTAGTGACTTAACCTGTAAAGCCTACAAATATGCTCATAGTTTTACAATATTATGTGTTGAGATCATAATTTTACTTTTTATTATCTATTAGAATTTATCGCCCGTCATAGTGTGTTCACATATATTATCTCAAATAAATGGCTGTGCTTACGATATTTGGCATGTTAGGTTAATTTATTGATTGTTCTAGGCTATACCCTTCGTGTAGGTTTATTGCCATGGCATGGAAGACAACATTTATTTTGTACGTTTTCAAAGAATTGTTTGCCAAGTTTCGTATTAGACGAGTAACTCAAACAGTAAGTTACACAGAGTTGTAGTTTTTTTTTACAGGTGACTTGACTTTATCATTGTTTGTTTAAAAGTTACAGCGTTGTTGAAGTCGCAGGAAATCTGCTCAATGGTGTTGAAGCTTTTATCCTTGATGTGGACCGTGTTTTACAGCAAATTGCTTGTTGTTAAATTTTTACTAGGTATGGAACACCAACCAGTTCTGTTTTGTTGAATTATTTAATCTATGTAGATGAATATCTCGGTATTTTTTCGTGATTATTGCTACTTTAAACGTTCCTTTCAAAATGGACAAGTATTTTGTGCCAGTCGTACTACTCGTACTAACCATCGATATTGTTCGTAGGTATGTCAAATGAAGCCCGATAGGAAACTGATCGTCAGATAGGTTTATAAGTAGGGCGAACACTCGGACACGTCACCGGGGTCACTGTATAAGCCTATTACGAGAACATAATGCTGGACAACCCACTTTTGATTGTATTGACCAAGCTATGTCCTTCACATTTGCAATTGCAATTATTTTAGTAAATATTTTAAGTACAGCTAACCTAAGAGAAGCAAAACAAATGAATGCGGATAGTTTAATTATTGTATCCGCACACTTAGATATGTATTTTATTATTTTACCAATTTTTTTTTTGGTAACTTTGATGCTCGGTCGACTCGGCAGCTACATTGTCCCTCTACGAAATACGGGTTTTGTCCATAAAGTACTTATATAAACGTAGATTTATTATTTAAGGCTGCTGTCACCTACCTTCTAACAAAGTTCAAATGCAGTTTTCTCCCCAAAAATGACTAAACTGACTACTTTTTTTGAATGAATTGTGTAGAAATGAACTATCTCCATAAGATGTCGACTCTGAATTTTTGATTCAATCTTTAAAATGCCTGTACTTTGCAATCATAGAAGCCAAATTGACGGTTTTTCTGGTGATCTTTTCTAGATCAGTTGTTGACATCAGCTATCGAAATAACATAAACTTGAAGGGAATTACGTTCGTATGCAAGGTGTCGACTCTGTTTTTTTTATTTATCGCTCTGGTTATTCCAAATGAAGACAAAATTGAAACCATGTTTTGGCATAAAATACGCACCTAAAGACAGGCGATTATCTCTGAGATACATTGCACTTATTCTGTGTTATTTGATAAAACAATGTTATAGAGGTTCCTATCTTTGACTTAGCATCTAAATTCTTGATTTTATCTTGTGCAATATATTCAAAATATCTTACTAAAGTAACCTATAAATTTGAGATTTGGAGCTGTCACGAACATTCATCTTCGATCGAAATTTGACAGACAGCGCCGAGCGCTCGGAGGGGAAGGGTGTGTCGCTCGTTGTCTTCGCTGCTAGTCTTTTATTTCGTGTATGATACTCATTCCAAATTTGAAAATATCACGCTTTGCACAATTTTTATACGGTGACCAATTCGCTTTGAGGCTTTATGCAACAGGCATAAAGCCACATAGTGCATTCCACATCGTCGATGGTCTCTAATTATAACAAAAAAGTATTCGTTCTTTTGTATCGATTTGTAGTTGTATTTAAATGATTAATCAATGTTAAGTAAACTTGCATAGAAAGGAATCCTTATTAATACTATAAACAAGAAAGATTTGCATATATGGCGACTATTTCAAGAGGTTCATGAGTTAAAACAAAGATATTTTATCATTATATCATACATTGTGTATTTTCGAAAGTTGATCAAACAAAATGTGCACATACTAGGACCAAAATTATCGACAAAAATAATAATAATAATAAATTCTCCACAAAATAAAATTGTGGTACATGATGAGAAAACTGTTTCTATCACCAAACAGTTAAATGTCAATTTGAGACAAATACTAAATTAATTAGGCCAAAAATAGGCAATAGTACCAAGATAGTATAAGATCAGATTTGATTAAAAAAATCAACAATTCACACACGAAAATAAAGAAAGTATTGATTTATTTCTTAACTAAAATAATTACAGGTATTTAACGTGAAAATAGAAAAACAATATACACGGTCCTAGTCCAATGTTAACAGAGCGCACGCCAACGGCCAAAAGAGGGCGCTCGCTGGTCTGCTTCGGTTTATATAGGCCCGTAGTGTTGCCGTTACTCCGGGGCTGCTAACACTACTTTATAGTTTAACAACGGTAGACCGATTTTCATGATATGTATTTACTTTGTTGAATTGGTATATACCTCTTACCCCTTAAGTTATTATGAAACGGAGCTGAGGCGCGCTGAGGCTCGATACGAAACACAGTTTACGGGGCCACTAGTACATCCATAAAACTGGCAACGGGTAAAATGGACTCACGTTCCGTACGGGATAACTGAGTAATGAATGTACATTTTATGATATTGTGTGTCTGCTGGCGAATAGTTATTATTTAACCGATTTCAAAAGAAGGAGGTTATCAATTAGATTGTATGTTATTTTTTGTATGTATATCATCCTCATATCTCAGTCATTTGTTGACAGATTAGATATTTTCTTCATTTTCTTATAGGGTTTAACTTTTAATTGAATTCCCATTGTGGCCAAATCCGGAACTGATGATGAGGTCTTAGTGTAATCGAGGGAAACCCTTAAATCTAAAAGACGTGTATAGTGTTTTTGTACTAGTATTTCAATGTTGATGTGTTTTTACGTCTGATAGTCACTATTTTGTAGAACTGAGCTGATAGTGGAACTCCTTAATGATTAGGAGTTCAGTGATTATGACGCCGGAACTAATGTAAGGTACTTTGTAGCTTATTAAAGAGCAGAGTCAAAAGGTGAAACCCCCTCCCCTCGATTTTAATCACTAACAATTTGCAAATAAAATAACTTAAACCGACTTCAAAAACAAAATACACTAAAAAGTCTTAAATAATTTCTTAAAAGGACTCCATTCCAAGGACAAGGTTTGCCTAAAATAGAGCCCTTTCAAGAGTTTATTTAAGAATTTTTGGTGACTTTTGTTTTTGAAGTCGGTTTTGTTGAAATAGTATGGCGGTGAAGTGATCATTAACCCAACAAAATTAAAGACAAATAAGGGCTTTTGTTTTTAGTATTTGACTTTAAGTAGTAAACATTCGTGCTTTGGATTTTGAATTAGAATAAGCGGACGACAAAAAGTAAAAGGACAGCTGTCTTTCTTTATATGGACCGTATAGAGGCGTTATTTAGTTCCACAATCTTTGATACGTACTTGTACGTACGTACCATTGGTCATTGGCGTCAATTCTATACTGTGTGGGACTTGTTCATGGCATTAATTCCATACGCTAGTAACAGTATTTCAATGGTTTAAACCTAAATAAATAGGGCAATATTTTGCTTAGTTAACATGACTTTTCTTACTGGGTACTGATTGCACCAGTGACTTTCACAACCACATCCTAACTATAAACTTGTATTATTTAGTTTCATGGGATGTGTATGTAGTTTATATGAACCTGTATTCAAATTGTACGCAAATGCCATGAAGTTCTATGGTTCTATTCAAGTCCACATTCATATAATATTTCATTATTGAAAAATTTATTAAAACAAAAAAATAAATAAAAATGATGTTATTTATCATCTGTTATACATTAAATACTTGAAATCTTGATCAAAAGCTTCTTAACTACATTTTCTGAATGACAGCTATAGTAACTTGTCACATTTTTCATATATCAAAATACAAATCATATCAAAGAACAGCGTCACACTAAAAGGTATGTTTGTGTTAATAAATCCTCATAGCACCCAGTTGGTATGACACGTGGTAGATCAAGCGCAGAACCAACGGCAGCATCCACCAATAAACCTTAGTCCCCGTTTCTCATGGAGTTCACATTCGTAAAAAAATACCTATTCTCAGAGTCACGATTTGGGTGAAGACATAAATGGCAGATAACTGGTACCGACCTGAACCGATTGACTAGTGATGTGCCAAGTCATCTTTTTTTGATCTCGAAATATTTTAGAAATTCGTTACAAAAATCCAAATAAGGACCGACTGACATTAGAATGTTTTTTAAAACAAGATTAAAATCAGGACTTGAGTCGGAAGAATCTCTGTTAAGCATTTCAATTCCATGAAATAGCCAACACGGCAAATCACTGGTTAGTCGGTGCAGGTCGGTACGTGTTACCCGCCTCGTTATGTCTTTACCCTTTGGATGCATTTCGTTTCTTCCCATGGTATAAGTTTTTTACGTTATTATAAACTGTACGTTTGTGTTTAAATCTGTGAATTTAGTTATTGAATTACCAAAAGGAAAATGTTTGCGAAAGGAATTGACGCGAGCCCTGATTCCGAACTGTATTCGCGAAGGTATTTTAAATACAAAATAAACTGGTATAACATTAATTTATCATATCGACTTTTACATGACCATCATTTTCTATGTTCATCATACGCATAGCCTACTACCTAGAGATAAAGTATCAAAATTGTTTAGTTACAGTTAACATTTTTTTGTGTCCCGGACATATAAAATCGCACACACACATTGATAAATTCGGTAAAATCTGAGAATCTCCAGACTGTCAATTCACTCTTAAGTACTGCATTTTTGTGTCTAGCTATCCAATAGTGCCCGAGTTACAACATTAATAATTTTATCATAGGTAAAGAAATTCACTGAGATTCTAAAATAGTTACATTACTTGGCATGATTTATCATAAGTAGTCATATATTTATTAAACGTTGATATTAGGTATAGCGATTGAAAAAGACATATTTTAAAAGTTGTTATACGTACTTAAGCTTAATAAATAGATTTATTAGACAAGTTCATACTGTTCTTATGAAAATTCTAGTTGTAGACTTTTTCCCGGTTTCGATCACGTAATGTTTTCAACAGAGTTAAATCACGTTTCTATTTTAATTCAAATACGTCTACCTATTTAAAGAGAGTGTGAATAATGCAAAACCGCTGTGTTTTTTGATAATTTTGAAACAACAGAATGTTGTCAAAAACGAATTCCTAAGAACTATCATTAGGTAGACTATTTGAAATTTTCACACGAAAACGGACAAAACACCGAATTGAAAACATAAGGCAGTTAATATTTCTGTAGGTTCATTCCGTCTTAAAATTCTTATGTAGGCTAATCATACTACGAAATCATCTTTGTGGATAGATACTTTTGTAGATAATAATAACATAACTAATTCGTGTTTAAATGTGAAAATAAGAACCTAAGTAAGTATATGTGTGTAGGGAGGGTTAAATTAGACGTTTAAGTTTAGTTGTAAATTAGATAAACAAATGTAAAACAAGAATGTGAACAAGAACGTGAGTTGAAAATGGGTATGGCTTTTTTTATAAAGAATGGGTTCGGTAACAATAACTATTTAGCCTAATGGAGGCAACTGCACCCTAACAACTGTCAGTGGTAGCTTGGCAAAAAATATTTGTAAAAGAAATGAGCCTAGAAACAAGTATCAGTACCCCAATCACGAACATTTGACATATTCGTTACGTAATCGTAGCGAGTACGTCAGTCGTCAGCGCGAAGCACTTCCGTGTCGTGTAGTAAGTAAGCTCGAAAGCTTTACCGCAGATGACGTCATACTAACGTAAATATAGCACGTCCAGAAACAAGCTACACGATTCATTGAATTAAAATTATTAAAATATGTATCTATTTCATTATTAATTATTATGTAATTAGAGTGTCAAATATTTAGTTTGTTTTACGTCCGAATTGGAGGCGCTTTCAAATTCTCATACGAATACATTGACGCAATTATTCGTGATAGAATACAGTACAGTATAAAACAAACATCAGTATTTTAAAGTCACTTTCGTGGCTCAGTGTCCGTTGTTAGCATTTTTCATTGTTCGCCAAGTTACTGCTCACTGTCAAAATCAAATCAATCAAAATCAAAAATATTTATTTACGTTAAACAGTCGAATAAGTAACACAGTAAGTGGCTAGAGACTCCTTTTAAGTACAAAGGTACTTGTGCCAGGAGCCTCTGCTCTTCCATAACATTGTTATAATTTTATTTAAAAATAAAACTAGTTGCACTGTAGTTGCCTTTTCAGACAGATTGTTAAACAAAAGGGACCCATTCCGATTAGAGAGGGTTTGTAATCGTACAAATCATTATGGAAAAGTATGTGACTTATATGTAATACAAAGCATTGTTAATTTTAAAGTCAAGCCGCAGCGAAATAGCATTAACTTTTCCTTAGATCGTTTATTGTGTGAGATAACTTGTGCGCTAAAAATGTTTTTTTTTTACAAACGTGGCCTTACTTTTGTAACCAATACAAGCTGATGGCCGCTTATCAATTCTAAAAATGTATTCAGTAGATTTAATAAAATCGCCATATTCCTAGCTACATTCAATGGCGTTTAAAATTCTAAATATTCAGTACCATAGGTACCTCACACATAGGATAAATACTTTTATGGGAGATGTTAAAATTAAAAGAGATAATAACAAAATACTACAGTAGTGATTAAGTCCCTAAGAATTTTAAATGTGTTTTATTTTGTATCAAAAATGTTTTGTGTAAAGCTGGGGCTTTATATGGCTTATGTATTGAACTTAATAATGGCATGTTGTATTTGTGCATCATATTTCCTTTATTACATCTAATATCATAGCTTACAGATTGTTATTATGAAAAAAATAATATTTAGGCACTTGAAAATAACAATTATCAAATTTGACTAAATTATTAACTACATTCTTGACGAGAACTTGAAAATTACTGTTTATCTTAGTCATTATTAGGTATTCTTATGGCTACAATACGTACAATGAATAATAAATACTTTGGTTCATATGTAATTAAGGAATTCACGCTGCCATTTATCAGTTACCGACCATGCATGGTAGTTGATTCGTAGTAGTTTGTGTCTTAAACATATCATCTCTCGACAAAATTATCATTGGTTGAGATTTTTTCATGTGTTGGTAAGAAGGTATGAACAATGTATATTTATTACTATTGTATTATACAGAATGTTTAATTTTTAGCACGTCAGGCTGGCATTTGACTAGCTTAGATAAATACTTTTAATAAAAATGACAAGACTAAATAAAAGTCTCTTGTTTCGGAGATACCGACACTTTCTTTAAAAAAATATCAAAAATATGTTTTTCTGAATGATCTATTCTGTGGATAAGATCTCCAGTAGTCTGGTGTCAGTCAAATGTGTATAAAATGAGAATCCCAGTATGTTAGTATAAGTCGCTTGTCAGGATTGATTAGGTTTAAACAAATAAAACACTTACTCGTATCGTATAGGGTCAATTCCAACTGAAAGTCTAGCGGCGCGCAACGGCCGTAAGATCAGAGGCGTACTACGAAAAACAAAATTCGTCAATTCGATTATCATTTTCTTGACTAGACTACGAAATGCTCATAGTATTAACGGATTTCCTTTTCATAGTAGATAGGCTCAAAGTTTCGTCGCTCACGGCGGCGTGCTGCCCGTCGTTTGCAATTAAATAGCTATATGAACACTAATATAAATACAATACAGATTCCAAATTGTTTGTAATATTTGCCTCAAAAAGCCGCTGCCTGACGCTGCTATTTCAGTGGGAATTCACAGAAAGTGACCAAAAACAGGTTTTCATTTGCTACTTCTTCTTACTCAGAAAACTTATATTTTAGTGTTAAACTTAAATTGATAATATGTTTAAGTATTGTACTTAATTCTAAGATAGGTGATCTTAATTTTGTAATGGATTCGTCCGATAATGCTGCCAAACTGTTCTACGTTTACTTTAAATTTGTGCATACTTACTTAAGATTAATTAATTAATTTTAAATATTTAATTAGCAAAAAACGACACAAGTACAAATTAAGTCAAGTCAAAATAATTGTTTGTCTATAGTATAGAAATTATTAGTTTACTGTGTACACCTGTAGAACCCAGAACACACAACCTATATGATTGGATGGCCAAGATTCTCTATGTAATGAAGTACCTACATAATGCCTGAAGAAATGAAGAGGCTCGTATTTTCTTTTGTGTATAACAGCACTTTGTGTATGTAAATAGCACATTATCACATTGAATTCATTTTCAGTGGCTTAACTTATCAACAGTTTTAAATAGCACGTGTTGGTAATCTGTGGTAATTTTTAGCTATGTTTTTAAAGCCTTTAGCTGAAAAGGTCGCAGACGTTCAACTCGACCGTTAGTGCCCCAACGAGTCTGAAAGTCATGAAAAAAAGTACTTATCTAAGTACCAATATAAAGATTTATAACATAAGTAAGTTTATGCATATCATAAATGTGATTTGCTATATTGCTTTCATACGTGGATACTTTTTACTGGTATGCGCTGGGGCTCTATTTTTGAATCCTACGCGTGAAGATGGAAGAAAATATAATTTAACGCGGTTCTGCGACGGAGGATTTAGAAATATGCAAGGAACTTCGTCGGTTAAAATAATTTATTCAGCATTTCAGCTTAAGACGATCCTACAGACACGAACATTGTGTTACGATAACTTTTCAAAACTTTCAACACGCGTGCTCCTTTCATTACGCCAACACCGAAGTGTTTTGGAATTTGGAAGAACGGTTGAAAAACCTAATTTTATGTAGGCAATTGTAACTTTTTATTTATTCCAAATGACTATTGGTTTTGCCGCGTGTTTTGTTTTGTAATTTAACTTGATTACGTACTTCCGAGTGTTAAAAATTAATTAATTATCAAACTGTACCTAAATGTTCGCCATCCGATCATGGTTGTGAATAATAAAGTACCATTATTCGATAGCACTTCAGTTTTGCCGCCGTAGTAAACTTATTAAAATACTTGGATGCTAATTGCTACTGCTAAATGAACACAGCCTGATTGCACAGCCTATTATAGGTATTTAGGAAACAAGTTTTCACATGAAGTCAATTTAATAAATGATCCATATAAGTTTACTTGGGTAGAAGAACCTAAATGTGCGTATCCGTCGTTATTAGCATCCACAGACCGGTCTATTAAGTTAAAAATGCATCGCTTTGATGCTCGCTTTGAACTTTTTATTCTACCATCCAGTAAGTTACTGCATTTTAGGACAAGGTCTTGCGTGCTTAATTTATATAATTATGACTTGGCACAAAAAACGTGTTATTTATTGTCTAGTTTTGTAGAGCTATCACATTCCGAATTTGCCCCAGCTATAGTCAATTTCCTCTCGCTAGATATAAAGAAATTAAAACAAACAATTTATATAGCATTTATTTTGTAGTAATAAAAACTAAAGTAAAAGCGTTCGATGATAATGTTTGTATTGATAAGTGATATTTGTTGTATTCGACAGTTTATTTTTTGTACTAGGACTAAGTGAAGTTTGTTAGTAGTGAGTACACAAATTGTCTATTGCTTTACGTACAATACAACAGACTGGAATGGATTAATAATGAAATCGGTTTCCTTGCTAAAGTTACATAAAATAATGATGGCACTACGCGAATACCTGATATAATTCTAAACACCAATAAAAAGAACTGTTCTTAAATTAAATATATTACAGATATTTACATAAAATATTATGCATAATAAATTAATTGAGCCAGAAAAAGAATAATATAACATTGTTACGTAGACATCGTTTTGACATCTTCTTGTTCGTATATCACTATTAAAATTAGCTCAAGTAAGATCTTTGTTTTATTATACGATCCTGTTATATCCTCCGATCAACATCCGCATAAAGGTTAAACATCGAACTCGAATAAAACTATACTGTTGCATTATTTACGTAAGTACCTAAAAAATATGTTACAAAACTATCTTATCAATATCGACGAGGGTTCCTTTGTTTTGTCTATTCATCAATGTTTAAATAAAACCTTAATTAATCATGATTATCATACTTTAAAACTGCCTAAACAACCACTTTTAAGCCCTGAAAGTTTAAGCCCTTAAGGGAAAAGTCCAATAGCAGTTTGTAGAGAAATCCTCTATTTGTCTAGTTTAAAATAAGGATTGCCTACTCAGGGATGAATAAGGGAAATTAAAAGCATCGACTGCATTGTATACATATATATTTCAACACTGATAACTCTAACTAATTTTGTTGCAGAGCCATTTATTACATACAAAGACAAGACAATCATCATGCATGCCGTATGAGATTTATATAATTTGATTTAGGAAACTCAAGTGTTCTCTTAACTACTATATATTTGCATGTTAATCATATGTGCATTATTTGATAAATAATTTAATTATTATATTAAAACATCTTTATTTTTATGATCATATTAAACGTAAAGTATCCGAACCATCTCAATGAATTCCTGTAAAGGTAATGTTGATACAGAATACATACTTCTTGAACTTTAAATAGCCCGCAATATACTTATCGTGGCACGGTGAGAGAGTCAATATCAATTGACAGATATACATCGACAAGATTACCGGTAATTTGATGCACATTCCCTTGAAGAGGATTAACTATGCAGAGATATAACACCTTTGGACATATGATAGCTAACCCGATCTAAGATTTAAAATTATAGTACACCTCAGCTCTGGTGTATTGAGATAAAATAGAGATCAAATCGAATCACCGGTAGCCCTGATAATTAAAATACTTTAACACGTAAATTACTCAAAAAATAATTCCCTACACGCAGGTTTAACCCGACCATACATATTTTTATATTAATCACATATTTTTCTGCTAGGATACATCTTAGACGTCTTTGAAACTCATTCAATATGGTAAATAAGTATAATATGTTATTTAAAGTACGATACATAAATGTAGGTTACGAAAGTACATTGAAAACGTTGCAGCGATACCAAACCAAACACCATAAAGTACTAATATCCTTGAAACTTCGTTAAATAATACATACAACTTCAGAAGTTCGCAACGATTGTTCGAAATGACGCAAAGTCCTTTAACTCGTGTAAGGATTTTGCTGTGTCCCTTGACTCATTGTGGTGACGGTTGTTACAATTTAAAACAATTGAGGATTTTGAGGTTTCTGCTTTGAAACACTAAAGTGTCTAGCTTAGGGGCTTTTTGTCCACACAGTAGGTATTTATTAGTTTCAGTTCATAACTCGTGCACATACCTAACCTACCTACTTCGAATAAATAACAGTACAGTGTACAAAAAGTATTATGTACTTGTCTGTTACTTATTTGACAGTCGTCTTGAGCTAGACGAAAGTTATTTTACTTATTGATAAAAAAATATAATAGTCCAATCACGCACCTAGTTCATCTTGGTTTATAAAAGGAATTCTTATCTGCCATCCTTTGCAAAATACCAATAATTTATATTTCAAATGGAAAAATCTAATAGGAGAAATCTCATTTTTATGGTAAAAAAAAATTGTCAACATCGATAAACTACAAGCTGCTACAAGGTCTTATTTGAACTAATTAGACACAAGTGATAAAATTTTACGCTAAAGTTATTAAAATCGGCTGTTGATACAACTATTCTTTTAGGCCGTTTATAAGAATGATCAAAAATCACGGTTAAAATTCAGTAGAAAATGCATTGATTGAAAGGTACTGCGTTAACGGCGGTCTTGTATATTTAAATTCCTTTATTGAAGTATAATTAGTGGGCGATAAATCTATTAATTATGATGATACGTTAAATGCTACTTGTTTTAGTCGGATTGAGAATATCCTCCTCTTCGGAGTCGGTTAAAACATTTTCCTTATATTTTAAAGAAAACTATGTATGTGGCGTGGCACGTATGTTGTCGATATGAACGATCTCAGCAACTGTATCATAAGAGAAGTTCCGAACAATAGTTAAAACTAAGTAAGTTATATGTTATATTTGTATGTTATAGCTAAAACATTTTTGTTGAACATTAACCTTTATTACAACTGCATAAGTTACCGCAGAACTAAACTTGACGTGCTGTTGTCCGCACATACGAGTATATTAGATATTACGCATAATTTCGTACTAGATGTTATTTAAATACATAAGTTGTAAGTCTACGCAGACCCGTATTAAAAAATTTAAAATCCCATATTTAGCTTGATTGTTCCCGAAACTGTTCGTTAGGTACAAATAAAATCTACGAGTAATTAGGTTGGCAATCATAATATTAAGTTAAGATACCCTATTTGCCGGTGTCAGTCAACTCGTTGGGTGGTCCGAATCTTCTTAGGTCCATGTTAATACCAAATGATGTGTGATTCTTTTGTTTATATTGGCCGTTTGGTTTAATTATAATCATAAATATACAAAAATACTCGTAATCAGAATGCATATAACGTGGTGTGTGTATTGGTGTCTCACTTCATAAATGTAACCTATGCATGTAGTTTTAATAGTTAACTCGTTATCAATAGCTCGTATAAGAGCACAAAAAATTCAAAGTTATACAGAATTAAAACTTTGACACAGTCATCGTTAACATTTTTATACATAAATACATATATTTAATAGGTATTAGGTATTTACTGTACAAGCCAACTTTCACCAGCGCGCTTCTGTACTCTCGTGATTTCTCTCTAATAGTTATAATGAGTGATGTAGTAGCTATGAATTAAGTGTACATTGATTTTGCTTATCGTGAATTATACAAGGTGTTTTAAAATAACGAGTAAAAAATGAAGGGAGTTACTCAGAATCAGTATCTGAACAACTTTCTCCTAGAAACATGGGTCGAAATATGCCAAAAAATATTTGACTCTTCATAGAAATCACACGGGCCACATGACCGATTTAGTACGGGAATTCAAATTATTTTTGGCGTTATTCGACCTATGTTTCTACGAGTAAGTTGTTCAGTTACTGATTCTAAGTAGGTCTCTTCATTTTTTACGGGATGTTTTGAAACACATTGTATATTTTGGGCGAGTCACGTCGTTGGTCTCTGGACTAGGTGACACGTTTTTAATTAATTCTCCTTGTCAATTCAACCTCAATGAAATTATTTTCAGAAAAGCTTTGATCAACTGCCTGTCAATGTTGTACCGTTTTTATTTTAGTTAACTAAGTACAGAATGTTAAAAAAAGTACGATCCAAATTCAAGGGGGTTGTTTTCAATCGAGAATAAATTACAGCAAAAGTATATTTAAAAAAATCAAGTTTTTATTTTTATTTTCGTGTTTTCTAGACGTGACTCTTAAATTTAGCTCGTACTTTTTACACCCTGTATAGTAAACGCAAATACTCGTGGCAAGCGGAGCAACAAAACGTGCAAACAAGACAGCGCACAGCATTTAGGCTGCGTTTCCACCAGAGATGTGCGAGGATGTGTAGCGAGGGATGTATTAATAAATATAAATATAAATATTGGACACCAATCACATACATTGCTCTGATCCCAAAGTAAGTAGCTAATGCACTTGTGTTATGGAAATCAGACACAACGGTGGTACCACAACACCCAGACCCAGGACAATATAGAATTTTTTTATTTCTACATTGACCCGACCGGGAATCGAACCCGGGACCTCTGAGCGGCGACGCCTTGAAACCCAGCGTGCTTAGCCACTACACCACGGAGGTCGTCATGTCATGTGTTTGTAAAGAACCAATAGAATCGCTTCATTTACCTCGCCTCGGTCAGCACAGCTCTGGTGGATACGGCTCAGCGGAGCTAGATTTTTGCGCATACAAAACAAGCGAGGAATGTGTGCGAGGGATGTGTACGAGGGATGTGTTCGAGGGATGTGTACGAGGGATGTGTGTGAGGGATGTGTACGAAGGATGTGTGCGAGGGATGTGTGTTGAGAAGGTTTGCGCATACACCGCACCCCGTCGACACATTTCATAGCTTCGCAACCCATCCTCGCACCACACATTAATGCGCATTTTCACAGCTCCGCTACACATCCTCGTAGGCACATTTTCATCGCACAGCTTTGGTGGAAACACCCACAAATTTTCACAGCACAGCTAGACATCCTCGTACGACACATTTCCATCGCACATCTCTGGTGGAAACGCAGCCTTACTCTATTGCGCTTGCACCGTTCACGGATGACGTCTCACAGACACAGAGATGAGCTTTGATTAAAGTAAAATAGAGATGAGCGTTGTTTTAGTATACGTGCGCTTATCAATAACAATAGGTTTGAAAATGATATTTGTGCATATGCATTTCATATCAGCGATAGTCCAGTAATTTGCGCGTGGCATCTTTCAAAAATGACTTATGGCACTGACTACCGCGAGTCTTTCTGTTTAGTCCGTTAATCTGTTACTCCGTCCAGGGGCCCAATTTTTTAATCACTCGCGTCAATATCACTAGTGGTTTTCGTTCGAAAACGAGTTTTTTTATATGACTTTTAATTCATCTTCGAACGAAAATCACTCGCCATCTTGAAGCGAGTGATTCAAAAATAGAGCTCCAGAGCTCTCTGACCGGACTCACAGTATCAAAACAACTTCAAGTGTAAAGTTACAGTATAGGTAGAAAGAATGAGATGAGTTTGAACAGGACGACCAGAATCAGGCGCATGTGGTCCAGCGCTTGCGACGCGAGTGAGTGCGCGGGCGCATCCAGTTAGTCCTTTGGCTGGGGCTTGACCAACTCGCATTTGCCGGGAGTGGCGGGCGTCGGGTCCTCGGAGAATAACGGGTTCTTGACTTCCATGTCGCCAGTCTGGTATAAAGTGATAGATTACTTTTTAGCATTCAATTTTAGTGTGGAGACACAAAAAGTGGAGAGGTAAAGAAGTAAATCTACATGATTTGTTGAAAGTGCTGCTACGCTGATACATTATGTTTTTTTTGAGATGGTATTATTTCCACCACAAACAAGTTTATTTTGGTACAGATAAATGAAATAATTTACATGTTGGTTAAATAGATGAATAAGTTTGTAATATCTTTATCTATTTTAATTTATTGCTACGACACTACTACGATACTGTCTACGAGCCCCACACACAGCGGACCACACTACTACGAAAGCTGTTACATATGCCGCCGTGCGCCGTAGCATGAAAGAGCTACGCAGACTACGACAGCGGTAATATATGTGTGAGCATTTTGAAGTTTCGTAACTATAATAATGATATTTTTATCAGCGAAAGTAAAACATTTTAGTATTTGTATTTACCGTCGCAAATCCAGGGCATTCGTAGACAGTGTAGTCGCCTTCTTCGTTCTCTTCCTCAGACTCGGGATCCGACACCGACCCGTTGCGCTGTTCCATTCCGTTTCTGAAACAATTGACAAGCAATTTCAGGTCAAACTCCAATCAAAGATCGGCCAATCAAACAATTGTGGATATAGCACGAACAACTTGACGTAACGTAAAAAGCTTGAAAGGATTTCACTGGTTAAATGTTCAATCTATGTGGGAATACGAGGGCTGATATGATTGCGCTGATTACGATGAAGACAAATCAATGCCAGTGCAGCAGTGGCTAGTTGAAATTAGTGAGCGTAGGGCTTCCAGGGACAATATGTACAGCTATGACCTTGTTACGTTCGCAGACCTCTTTTTATCGATAGTAGATATGCTAATCTATGTTTATATTTAACAGTAACATCCTGCAGTCGATACCAATAAAAAATATTGCAGACTAAATCGTCCATACAAGTTTTATATAATTACTAATTAAATTAGGTTCAATTTAATCAATCAGTTTAATTATTACTAAGCAAAAAACAAATCAAATAAATTACATAAAGTTATACAATAATGATGGTGATGAATTAGTTTGGGGCGTATATGTCAGTGACCAGTTATAGTTAGTATGAAAGAGGAAACTGCGCCGACGCAGACGAACTGGGAAGAAGTTTAAAACAATCCTACTACTATTATAAAGGCGAAAGTTTGTAAGTATGGATTTATGGATGTATGGATGTTTGTTACTCTTTCACGTAAAAACTACTGAATGGATTCGAATGAAACTTTACCACAATATAGCTTATACATCAGAATAACATATAGGCTACAATTTTTGAGGTTTCTAATGTGAGGTCGTAAAAAAACACATTTTTTGCGCTACTAGACGGGACGAACCTGAAGTCCACGCGAACGAAGTCGCGGGCAAAAGCTAGTTTCTAAATGAATATGCGCCAGTCAACACACCAATTGTCTTGGTTTGGGAGGAAGGAATTACCTTACTTGTATCAAGAAATACCAGATATTTGATCATAATGAACTGGTTACCTTTCCATAGCAATGATCTGTTGTTTTTGGTGCTGGTAGTGATACATGTGGGCGGAGTGTGCAAGCTTCCGGTCCCCTGAGGAGTCGACCGTAGGCCCCGTGACACCATACGCTGGGTAGTCTACATCCGCTGCTGCCTTCGCTCGCTTGGTCAACCTGGACATAGAGAAAAAATATATTTACTTACCTAGGTATAAAATAGCTCACCTGCGAATATTTCGAATACACTCTTGAACCCCATTTTCACCCCTTAATTTTCGGGATATGAATCTTATAGGAGGCCCACTTGCGCACGATTATTTAACCCAGGATTATGCTAATTAAATCATCATTCTGTCTCTTCAGTTTGTTTGACGTTGATAGAGACAGAATGATGATTTAATCCTTGGTAATAAATCGTGCGCAAGGTAATCAGTCAGGTATCAAACGACTGCCGGGAGTCGCATAATAATGGAATTTCTATTGTGTCTCGTTCACACATACTTGACGAGTTAAGAGTTACAGTCAGACGGAGAGATAACATCGCTGTTGTAAAAATCAGTAGGCATAAAATTAACCTACATAATTAATCATTAATAAGATTTTACAGCAAATGAAATCCATGGAATGAATGGTTGAGAATCAATTTCTAATCCGTGTAAAATACAATTGTTACGGTATTCACACACGTAGTTAATATTGACTGTAAATTGCAGGTTATTACTCTAATGTGAGCAGATATCATCGTAAGTACTAAGTGTAGTACACAGTGTAAACGCAAGCACCTGTTAAAGTAGTTATTAATCACTATGTGTAGATTAACTACTTTAGTTATTTTTTTTGGTCTATAAAAAATTTAGAAAGTGTTTTTCCACTAGACCAACTAAATATAATAAATGCACTTGTAAAAAGAAACTGTGCCAGACAAGGAATCGAACCCTTTGTCTAATGTTATCCGGGCTCATGCCTATACTACTCGGCCACCGACAAATGTGTCGGGAAAGCCTGTTGAATTTTGCAAGCGCTTTCTTAACGCGTAAGCTGCGTCACCAAATCAATGTTGCGAGATTGCTCTCTCAACATCCGAAGTTTTTTTTTTACAAATGTTAAGAAGTTTCTTTAAGACTCGACTGAGGAGGATACCTCAAAATCGGTATTCTACAAGTTTCACGGATACCTCGAAATCGGTATTCTACAAGTGTCGGATGAATGAGAGACTTGCCAATTATTATTTTTTTAGACTTTTGATACTATACTAAATTACGTTATGAATTGCACTCTTAAAAAGCAACTGTGTGACATGGAATCATACCCTATGCCTTACGCTACCCCGGCATAATAGACAGAGGGTTTCCATTCTTGACTGACACAGATGCTTTTTCAAGTTACAACTTACTTAGTTAGTACTTACGTGTACCAGCCGAATCCAAATCCAACTACGGCCAAAGTGATAGCAGTTCCCACGGCCGCTATAGTTGCCACTCCGTATATGGATTCAGCAGGGTCGACCGCGGCGGGTTCCATCATATGTATAGATCGCGGCTTTTCTGTCGTTCCAGAATCATCTTTTGAGCTGTAAAATAGTAAATTAGCTTAGACAAACAACCTCAGCTTGCAACTAAACTTCTAAACACGAAGAGTGAATAAAAAGGGGGACTTATTCACGAGTGTGTGTTTCGATATTGCGCCAATTTTTTGCCGAATGAGTCTGCAGACTTTAGTTGCCATCGTCCGTAGGTAGGTAAGGTGTTTTTGTAATTTTGAATTTTGTACTTTTCTCCAGAGGACGGTTCGTGCATATGACCCCAGAACACTTGCTGATAATAAAGTGCACATTCTCTTCAACACACATAGACAAATCAAGCAATGACTACCACAAAACATATTAATTATTTTTGGAATTGCAAAAAAAAAAAACACCCAACACACAAAGAAGTGCTTATCTGGATTTTTCGCTCGCACGCACCTAGGTTTTTATATTTGCTGGAAATGCAGTTTTAGATGTAAAGGACTAGTATGGAATGGAATTTTTCATGCTAATCTTTACCGAAATTATGTTTACTCTAAGTTTTGTTGAACTGAAAAAGTATTAGTTACCAACGAATACAGCACGTTGCAGAATCGCATCGTTCGGTTGAGATTCTTTTGAGTAGGTTTTTCTTACGATACTGACTATACTTTCAGGTACAATGATGATCAAAGCAGCCAAAATTTAACAAGAAATTAATTGTATAAATAGCATACAACTACTATGAAAATAAATAAAAAAACACGCCGCTAACGTATCGACTTGAATACATACTAACATTCTATACAAATTCTAGTAAATATCAAGATATTGGTAGCTAAAGACATTATTGTTTATCAAAATTTTGAGAATAGGGGACATGATGACTATTTGTAAAATAAATGAAACAGCTACACTAATCATTATAGGGAACATTTGGTACATATTATTATAATATAACAAGACAAAATAGTTCTAACTTTGCACATTCATCGGAGCTATAACATACATACATGCTTGTCAGAGTTTATATCATTCCGGCGACCTCAAGCAGAGTAGTACTGATTAATGTAATAATGGTTGAAATATATAGCTCCATGCGTTACAAAAGTTCCAGCACACATATAACCAGCTCAAAAGATAAGTACAGGATGGCGCGGAAGGGGTGAGGCGTCGTAACGTTAACATTAACGACATCGTTAAGAAATTAATTGTACTAAGTTGCACGGTCGACTGAATACACAAACGAAGTGAAAAATCAAGTGTTCTGATACTCTGTAAGTGCATCTATCGCGAGTGATGTTGGTAGGTATTAGGTAAACAGTGCTTGGTTGTTCAGTCGGTACAAAGTGAAGTGTCCCCATGGCAAGCGCAACAACAGATAACTTGCTGGGAGCGGCAGGTATCATCTAAGTGTTAATATCTTAGGCCTGTCACCTCTCGTTATAACCATCTGTAGGGTTTATTTTCAACCAGCGCAGATTGTTTGGTAGTAAGGAGACTGGTAAGCGGTACTCCTTATGCAACCTGGAATAGATACTACATTGTCTTCTTACCCAACCGAGAAACAAAGATTTCTCTTTACCTATGGATTTTGCTACCATGATTGCTAAAATGTAAAATGTAAATGTACAATTTACTAAAAAATAATGTTGGCAGATTATTACCATCTAAAAAACTAAAACGCCGCGAAGTCTTTACATTTGCGTGGCTTTAATTTATCGTATTACCAATTTTAGTAATCAGGGAAACAATTTATAAATGCGACTAAGAATGAATGAAAACATAGTAGCAAATAACTTACATTATTCCGTGTAGGATAAAATTCATTATGCGTATTATTAATACTTAAAATATGATAAAATTTATTTCACGATACCATGAAATTTAATACCTTCAAAAACAAAGTCAACTTGGTAGGAACATCACAATCACATTAATTAGGTACCAACACTGAATAGCAAACATATTTTTTAATGCAAGGAAGCGTTGCGTTATGATTTTGATATATTTGTTTTGTTCGAATGGCTGTTAAGGTTGTCGTATCGTAAAAGCTCCGTAAAAAGATTCGTTTGAAAATGAAAGCTAGGCATGTCTTGTTGCCTAGACTACACACTCGCCATGCAAATGCATGCAATGACATAATGAAATCTTGTGCGGGTCTTGTCACGGTAATATAATAGACAACATTACCGTGCCCTTGTACGGCACTTGTTCGGCAAACAAACTTCAATTCAAAAACACCTTTGGTAATATTTTGTTTACGGTTATTCCTTTTTAAGCGATTTATTCAACTAAAGAAAAAGCCATCTTAATGATATTTTGCATGAGTAACTATTTACAATGTAGGCGAAGTTTCGCTTTGATTGTAGTGAATTAAATAGTTTCAAAGAGACCGCAATTCAAAGCTTTTGAATGGCCGTCTTCTGGAATAGTACCTGTCGAGCGACCCATTAAACAACCTACAGTAAACGATATTAAATACCGGATAAAGCCACACCCTACTTGCCCTAAAATTCGACTAGCTATCGATAATAAAGGATACTCATAGCTATAGTAAAGTTTTGTATAAAGACATTTCGGATCCAATTTCAGTATATTAATAAGTGGAGCCTAATACAAAGTTTTTGATATCTCTATCTTGATTGGGGTAAAAGCATGTACTAACTATAATTAATTTACGTCATCATAGCTAACCCTTTAAGATACGATGAAAGCTTTAGCTTTTAGCAGGGCACAGCTACATAAATCTTAATTGGTTCATGGACAGTTTTAAGGTTGCCAGACTTAATAATCTGCCTGATACAACTGCGAATTTAGCTACTTAGTTCTGCCGTCAATGAGCGTTTAACAATCATCTTATCTAACAGACGAGGAGACAATTCAATTTAGCGAGACACAAAGAAGGAGCTACCTATATTACATTAAATTGTTTCAATAGATTATGTAGGAACTTATGTACATTGCTTGATATTAAATAATGGAGTAATTAGCATACTCACAGGCCGGAACGCAGTCTATCTAAGTTTTCAGCGATTAACGTCTTCGTTTTACTAAGATTAGGATTCTGTCGAATTTGCCTCGGGGGTTCAATCTGCATGTACGAGTAATGTATGTCGCCGCCTTCGTGGTGCACATTATCGGGTTTTGTCGCAGCTAAAAAAAAAATTTAACGTGTATAACTTTTATTCTTCAATAGAAGCATTCTAAGGAACTACTTTTACTCGTAACTTATCAAAGAAACTTAAGGTGATTCCTGGGATTTGAATTCTTTGGTCAATATTATTCGGCTATTCTTATCGAAATAGGCTGTAATTAACTAACAAATTCAACCTTAACCAACACAGAGGAATCTCTAAATAATAAAATTTTATATTCGCTTATGCGTTAAAAAATCCCTTACAGAAATATTTACTTCTAACACACCAGAGCCATCATTTTTTAGTTTAAAAAATATTTTCAGCACTTCATATTAAAGATGAGATTCGGCTAGTAGATACAGCCCTAGCTACTGTTATTATAATATATTTCTTTAACGGTGGCTCTTTACACTGGAACAGTAAGAATCGAGCTCCCCAGGAATCACCCATTAACTTATAATAACACACAGTGCAGAAATAAGTGGTTTAAGCTGTTCAAGGCAGTTTATAGTAGGCCCGATTATGCAGAAGAAACTGTCTATAATCAATTTCAGACCTCACGCTGTGAAATTGTATTCTAAGGTTTATTTAAATTCCTTGACGAAAGATTTAAAATCATTTGCGAACTCACATGGATTAATTTAAAATAAACTCTCAGACAAAACAAATCGTAATGGCCTTGTAAATAAACTAGCAGAATTTTTTTGAATGCTTTTAGCGTTTGAACAACCTTTGGACTAAACACCATTTATGCATAAAGTCTCTTATTAATAAATCTGAGCGTCCGTTGGCAATCAAAAGCGGTTAGTTGGAAATGTGTCCTTCGTTGTTGAATAAACAAAGGCACAAAGGAAAATCAAGCTGTCAAAGTTAACATACAAAGCATGTTGTTTGATTTAAAAGAGTGAAAAATAATACAAGTTTCTACCTAAACTCTATTACTTAGGGTTCTGTACCTCGAAAGGTAAAAATCTGAACCCTTATGGCTAATCCACCAAAAATTTGTTTGAGTACCAAGAGAAATATAAGTTACTTCCTCTACCACTTTTTGATCGATCTTGTATGACTTGTATCAATTACTTTACTTACGGTATACTTACGTTTGTAATTCATTGATTTTGAATAAGGATCAAAGTAGCCCTTTTCTAATGGAGTGTATGCGAAGTCCTTTTGCTTTTCTGCTACGATGTTATCCGGACTTTCTTTCTTGTCTTGCTGCTGCTTGATATCTGGTTCTATATTCTGTGCGAGCAAGGCACTTGGTGGTAGCGGCTCAGCCAGCCGCGCATCCTGAATTTCACCCTCCTCATGAATATCAGGACTCACTAACATCTTCATCAGATACGGATCCTCTACAATCATTCGTGCGATGTCCTTCTCATACGATCCTATTGATTCGGCCTCATCGTCCATTCTGTTGATTCTATCTATTTCCTGCATTAGACGCTAGGCATTAGAAATTCACTTTAATATGGCCAATACGGCACAGTTGCAGAAATTGTTTTTTCTATTATAGCCTTGGAGTTATAATACTCTATTTCTGAGGCTTCGTAAGTAATGGAGGTACTAAGCACCAGGGACGCCCCCGATTGCGATCTTGCTTTAATTAATCCGTTCAGTATCCAGTCAGCTCAATTCAAAAATTTATTGTACCTAACTCTTTCTCACTCCTTCATATGGTCAAAATTAAGACATGGAAATTGGTCGGAAATTTGCCAATACATTCAAAAGCAGAGCAGCTTAACTGTGAAAGCAAGATTGCAATACGCACCCTGTACCGAAAAGAAAATACTCAGGTTCCAAATTAATACTATACACAAAACATGAGGGCTTGCTAATCCTGTAAGGTGAAGGATGGAGAATTGCGGGTATCGGAATTTTATCATCGTAAATGAACATCATAAATATATATCATATTCGTCATACGCAGAGCCTGATTAGTATTTTTTAGCGAGGGCGCGTGACGCAACCATATTAACATCACTGAATAAGTGAAGCAGATAATCAAATTATTATAAAAGTAAGGGCTTTTGAGAAGGTTTTTAATTATCTGTAACATACGATAGTTAAATACTCTCACAATTATGAGATACAAGAGCGAGCTATTATGCTCTACTTTTGAAGTGTTTACAAAAGGTTTTTATAAAATATGGTCCATTATATACCAAAAGGAAATTATAGAGTACAATTTACCAAAAACAAAACCTTCCCATAAAATTTTTATACCTACGTTATTTACCGATCGATTAGTATTTCGATAGCGGAAATCAAAGCATTTATCCAGATAGAACCACCGTAATAATAAATTTATCTTTGGTGGACAGTTTTAAATTTATAACTTTTTTTATTTCTCAAAACAACATTGCACTACCAGACCAAATAGAATTTAAGAGCGTTTTTTGTTAATCAAATGTGATTATTCTAGGTATTTTACTTTTATGTGTCCGGTGGGGCTTATTCGTCAAAGTAATACAGTGGAGGTAACATGGCACTACTTCTGGGAACATGACCGACGTTTCGTTGTAATGACGATGAATCTGTGCATGTCGGTAACATAAAGATAAAGTTTCAGGAAACACTATGTACAATAAATAGGTCAAACTACAGCCTTTGATAAATGAAAGCACCCTATTGTAAATAGTACTTAGTTCGGAAGCTCGGGTAAGGCAATGTAAAAGCAAGCGTTAAATATAATGTTTTATAAAATATAGGTAGGATATTAATTCAGACACTAAATTATGTAAGTAACTATACCTCTGTTGCATTTAAAATTGCTGTTTTTACTGTCCGATAGGTAGTTGTGGTATCTCAACATGGTATCGTAATGGACATCGCATCAATATAATCGTTACACAGCTGTATAATAATGAAATTACATAGAGGAAAGTTGTATGCATAGCCGGTTTTTCACGCAGGTCATTATGATTTAAGAGTGAGACCGTTCTTTCAAACAAGAATATATCTTCCACAGTTAAAATTGCACTCAGAAGTTTTACACAAGAAGTGCAGTTATAATCCCTGTCTGCTTTCAAGAAATTGATTAGGTAAGTGGCTCACTACAACTCGCCCCAGCAGAAGCGATAGTAATTTAAAATTCCTTTGCTGGGAAAATTTAATTCCAGCATTTCCCGAGTAAAACTGACAATGAGAGGTGTCGGAAAACTCGCGCAGGTTGAAGCAGCTTTAGAACACACTTATGTACCGGTGTGTAAACTTAAATAACATTAAACTGGTTCGCGTATTTCTTGTTACTGTATTTTATTTATTTATTTAGAATTGGTTTGCTCTTGACTGCAGACCAAGCCAAGTGCGATTAAGACGGAGTCGAAGATGGAAGCAAACTATCGACAATCACGAGAGTATTTTTAAAATATTGTTATTTAAATTATATTTATTGGGACTTAAATGACATCCGACCCTATATTGTGACGATATCGATCGAGCTTCACAACAAAAGATAAGATAAGTAGAAAACATACCTTGGTTAGCCAATCAGTGTTCCGAGGCGGCAGAGGAACATGGGGGCTGCCATCGTACCCGAGGTACTGGGGCATGAGGAGTCGGGGCATGTAGTACTCATCGAGGAGCTCACGACTGATCTTGCTGGCCACCCGCTGAGGCTGTGTCAGCAGCCGGTCTGGTGCGGGCGTCGGTCCTGTGAACAGGGTTTTTTATACAGTGTCCCTGGATCAAGTGGTAAAAGTGGACCTTAAATTGTGCATAACCATTGACATATTAAATTCTCATTTTGTGCTGTGGACGTTGCATGTCATTGAAGATAAAATAACTTATTTGGAAGAAAGTAGCTTTGAGGTCTTTTTGGTTTTTGTAAGGATAATGAATTTGTGGGACGCTTTTTAGGCAAACATTTCATGATTTGTTATGGCTTCGTATTATTTTACCTTTTAGTTATCATACAATTTAATGACTTATCTCAATAAAGACCGCTATGATCTTTAAGTTGAACACTGATGGCATCACCACAAAGGTACCTTCAATTTGATCTTCATTTTCATGTAATTTGGCTATTCATACTTTATTCATCAAAATCAGCCTGCAATTTCGAAAGGAATCAATATTGCTGCAACTTCTACTTAAGTGGTTAATGATGATCGTTATCGTTAGCTCGCTGAAGGTGTAATTTCAGAATCAATTTACGACATGAGGGCTAGAGTTCTTTCCGCCGGCATTGAAAAGCATATATAATCAGCTGGAATATTTGATGTAGGACTGTGTATTTAGCACAACCAATATTTGCTGAGCCCAAGCAGAAGAAGGGTCGCATTTTTGACAAATTTTATAGCTCGAGAACGGGTAAATCGATTTTCATGACTTTTTAATTTGTTACATTTGTCTTGACTACGATAAGGATGATATAATCATAGACGGAGGCGGAGCGTGACGTGACGGGGGTGAAGCGAGGTTTGCTGGGACCACTAGACAAAATACATCCAATAATTAAACACTAAGTTAAACTACGATTGTTAAAAAAACCAATATAAAAATTATTCATCGAAAGAACTGTGTCCACTATGTTGTTGAATACTCGTTTATACTATATTCGATGGACGAAGGTTTTTTATTTGAATTATCAAATTGCTCACCCAAGCAACCACTATTGACCAGTCTCCCTGAGATGACCCAATTTCGTCAGCTTTTAAATGTTGAATGCAGGTCACGCTTTTCGATACAGTAATTTAAAAATATTTTTCGGTTGTTTCGATTGAAGAAAAATAAACGTTAAATAGTACTTTTATTAAACAAGGGAATTAACGTCAGGACACGGGCGCCATCTTAAATCAAATTATTATATATTATCAATAAAATTTACACACTTTATTTGCGTCTGTCTCTACAGGACTATAGTGGACAACATACTCTTACTAATCTGTGGTGGACAACTCGATTTTCGAATAATAAATTATTACCTCATTGGGATTATAACGAAATTAAAATTACATTTATTTAATTCATAGGGAGTTATGGATTTTCATCAATATTATTACCTTTCTAGAGAAAGAATGACTTGAGTTTATCAAAAATTACATAATAATATAACATTGCCGAGCAAGTGTTGTGAAAATTACTTTTACTTTTTACGGTAAAGTGGCAATGAACAATTAAAAGTTCGCAATGGAACGTAAAAGAATATCAAAAGCACGTACTAAGTTGAGTTGCATTGTCTGAAAACTTGCAAAAAGTATAACTTTACGTGCTTGTTTTTCAACTGAAATTTATACTCAGTTACCAATCCACACTCATGTTAACTGTTCGTGAAATTGGGTCAATAATTCTTTCGATTGGTCGTGCATCTTTTATCGCTGCCAGTCTTATTCACCGCACCGATGTTTGAATTCTGTTGCTCCCTTGTAAAAGGAATGTTTGAATGCCTGGCTTTCAGCAGTGTGGGATTAAACTGTTTTTACATCGACTTTATCCAGTGACTAACGTAGCAACTATCATAGCAGTGGAAAATTCGTGACTAAAAATCTGTAGCTTTCCAAATAAAATATTTTTGAGATTATTTAGTTATATTTATAAACTAGCGGTTCGCCGCGGCTTCACCCCCGTAAATGTGGGATCTCATAAAATCTCTATGAATGAATCATAGCCTATGTCGTATTCTGATATAAGATCTATATTATTGTAAAGTAAAGTTTCATCTAAATGCATTGCTTTATAGTTTTTGCGTGAAGGAGTAACTAAACATTCATTCTAACAAACTTTTATTAGGTCGTTGTGTATGTAACTAACTATGCTTCCAAGGATCGTAGCGTCATGAAAATTGGCAGTTGTATGTAGTTCTGGGAACAATACAATAATATGGTACTGTCGAACTGTTCTGATGATGGAACCGAAAGATACGTATCATACTTAAAATAAATGTTTAAATATTGATCAAAATTGTTCGATAACAAGGACTAAAAAGTATAAAATAAATTAGATCCAACGCCCCACGCACGAAGTGCACTTTTGTTGTGATTACCGAAATAAAGCTACTGCGTCGCGGTCACCATTTCAACCATAAAAGTGACGTTTATATCACGAGCTTCTCAGTGCTTCGGAAGGCACATTAAGCCGTAGGTCCCGGCTAATATAGGATGATATTATTTGTTAAGCCTAGTCAGAGGTCCTATAGGTGGCTTGATAATCATCTGATAGCAAGGTTGGTCACTTGCCTTTCGAACACGACTCCACCAATTCGCACTTAGATCGCGTGACGAAGTTGGCTCATACCACTTCATACACTTGAGGTGAAGCCTTTGCCCAGCAGTGGGATATTTATTATGGGCTAACTCAACTTTTTTACAGGATATATAAATATTTAATCCCTATTTTACTGTGTGCCCTTATTTATATTCAATTGAAAAAGAGTAAACATTTACAAAAACGAGTTGCAAAACAAACAGACAGAAGAAGATTGACAGAATTCTGCAACAACCATTTGTTCACAAGAGAACTTGAGTTTTAAAACAAAGCCATAACAAAAGGCTTTTAACTACAAAAGCCTAGTGGCACAGACACCACTTTACGTGCTATAAAAGTTTATTATGCGTCTAGAAACTAAGTAAGCGTCAGAAATCAGTACCCTGTCTAAGGCTGTGCAAAGACGCTTTGTGAGCTGTATACGATAGAAGAGAAGGCTATAACTATCTCGGTGGCGCAGCGGTTAGAGGGTCGCATTTTAAAGCGACGGCTTCGACGGAGGTCCCGGGTTCGACCCCGGGATGGACCAATATATGCATAAGGTTTTCTTGTTTAGAAATTCTCAGACCAACCCGAAGTTTGGCTGTTGGCGGTGTTTTACCCTCGTGCCTCGGAATGCACGTAATGCCGTAGATCCTGCGCCTAATGTCTCTCCGGTCGTGTCGGTTGCAGGTCGGTGTGCAGTCGGTTAGTCGTTGTGACTGGCCACCGTAGTCGAAAATCGGCTAGGGGGACTATTATTTATTAGAGAAGAGATGGGGGATATGTTTTAAAAAACACTTATCGCAAACGTCTCCTCTCGTCAAAATTTCTTGCATCCCGCGTCGTCTTTTGTTTGATGTCACGCCAGTTTTTGTGATGTGTGTGTAAGCGATTTTAGTTGAAAAGTGATTAGGCGTTTAGAGACCTCGATAAACAGTTCGCACGTAGAATTTTTGTACATAGTTGATGACATTACCCTTTTATAATTTTTAATTTATTCCTACCAAACATACGTAGAAAGGTTGAAAATTTTATTTAAATAAAGAAAAACAAGTTAGTTAGGAAGCACCTCAATTCAAGCGTAAACTATTCGTATTATAGGACGAAGTTTGACGCGACCGCTAGTTAAATAAAACATTGTTATGTATGATTAAATATTACGTGTACTAGCTTAGCACTTTTTCGCGGATTATTTTGATATCGAGTTGCCTCTGAGAGTAAATAAGCCGACACAAATTTGTAAAATTTTAAAGACAGGTACTTTTTACACGATATAGCACAAATGAAATACATGCAATAATGTACTATAAGGTCAAACAACACTTGCTAAGCCGTTAAAATACCCGTATAGATAGGATTATTCATGCGATTATCAGTATTATGATGTACTGTACCTACAGTATTTTATCATAAACCTTTTGTATACAGACAATAGTTTTTTCTATAAATATTTTTTTAATGGTAAGTACTTGTGTCATACTTGTTGACGAGAAAAGGGTTTAGGTACTATGAAACAATCCTATACCTACCATATAAAGTTTTAGGCTTGCCATTACTTATAATGTACTCGTATTTCCTTGGAAATTTGTATTTATTTAATGTTTTTATCAAAGCTTCAATCAATCAAACAATCTTGGACTTTAAAAATGCTCCTTAAAATTTAATGAGGTTTTGATATGATTTTGTTCGAAAACGCAATGTTTAAACGTAAATGAAATGCATGATTTTAGTATGTGTGAACGAGACACAATAGAAATTCCATTATTATGCGACTCCCGGCAGTCGTTTGATACCTGACTGATTACCAAACAATAAACTAATCAACAGAAAAAGATAGACAAGAATATAAATATAAGTATAATTGTAACAAGGATTCAGAAAAAGAGAAAGATAGACAAAGCAAGGATTTGGATTAAAAGCTCAATCAATATTCAATACAATAACGATTCTTTGGTAGTAAAATTGGATATACCTAATGAATACATACATGCAGTTAAATTCAGGTAAAATGGCTGCTGACCAAAAACTATATTATCTAACTAACACTAACTGTCGTCAAAAACTATGCATCAAGTACGAATAATGTAAAATGTTCTGATTGCCGCGTCTTACTTTAATGACGAATGAAGATATTATCCTACGTTTAAATGTAAATTTATTATCCTAAACAAAGGGATCCTTTTATTTATTATCCTACGTTTTAATTTACTAGCAACGAGTGAATCAACAAATGGTTTATAACCAAGGTACCTATAGAAATGAATGTTGCCTATGACACTTACGAATGCAGAGCGTAACAGGTGTCTGAAGATTGCTTGTGTTTACACGATACAGAGCCCTACATTGAAAATTAATACACAGGGTGGTTGAAGCATATCATAAAGCACCCAATGACACTGTCCATCATCGCAAATGTTTTCAAATAGATAAACACAATAATATGGTAAGAAATTCGCTGTTGTGTCAGTCAATGTTGCGAGGACGTGTTATCAGTGCGATAAGGATGGTTCGCCCGGTTTGGGTTTGTGAGTTAGCAGTAGTCATACATAAAATGTGAAAAATATTGGACGTACCAGGGGGCCGAGCGCACACCGCGGCTGCAGTGAACAGCAGCGGGACCAACGCGTGCATCCCTTTAGCGCGATTGTCACAGTGAGCGTGCCTCTTGTCCCGTGTTTTGCTGGCGAGAGCGGAGTCTCGCCGCGCGCGCTCGCTCGCGCCGATCGATATCACGCCCACATCAAACTCCTGCATTTGAAACATAACAGCCTAACTGCTGTGTGAGCACTCTATGCGCGATCCCGAAACACAGAAACAAGCTCATACGACCTTTTGAAATCAGGCCAAGAGGCAAAACTTGTAGACGCACCCTCTACTAAGGGTCGTGTGGCCATGTTAATAAGGTCCCCTGTGGTTTGATCCCGAAGGAGTTAAATGAAATCGCACACCTGGAGCCAATGACGTAGAGGGCTTGAATGTAAAGGTATCTGATTAGTTAGATCTATGAATGGAAATGGCTTCTTTTGCTTCTTTGTTTTTTTAACCACTGACAGAAACTTTTAAGGAAATAAATTTTATTAATGGACCACTTGTAGCTTTTCTTCTTTACCTACTTGACGAATTTAGTACCGTGTCAAAAACTACTTTAAATACTCGTTCCTTAGAACTTAGAATGTAAGTTGAAAAAATGGCCAAGTGCGAGTCGGGCTCGCGCATTGAGTGGTCGATCTTTATATTGAATTCGGTGTCCACATAGCGAAAATATACACACACAATTATACACTATATTTGTATAAATTGTTAAGATCTACATCGTGTATTTATTTTAAATGTTTACTTTCTTAATTTAAAAGTTTATAGTGGGTATATTTTATTATCGTGTTGATTAGAATTATAAAGTGGTTATACATTTACCTATCAAGTTTCAGCGGTGCGATGCTAATACCACAGACAGACAGACCGGCAGACGTGCAGCCTTAACGAAACCAAAAGGCTCCGTTCGCTGTTCGGCTACGGAACCCTTAATAGTAGTAAATTACAATACTAATATAAAATAATCAGCTAGGTAGATAATCGTGCCTGGTATCTCAAACACATAAAGTTGTTAATAAATGCAAAAAAAAATGAATGAATAGTGGGTCATAGATGTGAACGGCCACCATATAAGTAGTGGTTAGCTGCAAATAAGTTGAATAAGCAGTCCCCGACCCAACAATGGCAGGATTACCAGAATGTAGTGCGGAGTTTAGGGGCTTATCTACAATATTCAGTGATGATCTTGTGACATGACGAGTAAACGCCGCCATCAAATAAGCGTTCACCTGGTTTTGGGTAGCAGCAGCATCATCAGTACTGGCAGAAGGCTGAAGATATACGTAGCAGTCCCCCTAGCCGATTTTCGACTACGGTGGCCAGTCACAACGAATAACTGACTGCGCGGGACATATTACAGTGCACAATTTTAAGTGTGTGCGCAAACACAGGTGCACTCTTTATTCCTTTCACTCTACTGCCCGATGGGACAGCAATCTGACACGAAGAAGATATAGTATATCAAAAAAGGCTTTTGACTGGGTATTAAGAGGCGTGAAACCCCAGTTCTTAACACGTTCCGGGACACTATTCCAGACACAAGATGTTTTATTGTTTTCACCTCTGTAGGCGTTTACTGTCCCGGAACGTGTTAAACTGCAGTGTGGAAGGCAAGTAGGAAACCACCACACTATTCTCATTAATTTGTAGTTTTTATGGAAAATAATCTACCGACAAGAGCCTAGGTAGCTCATAAGATGATGATGATGAATGAACTACCAAAAAGGTTGCAAATGATTCATGTTATCATGTCACGGTCACGAGCTCAATATTATTAAGAACTTGTGAAACAGTCTGTAAAATGTGTAGTTGACGGCAAATCTGGTGTAGTTGTTAGCGCTCCTAAACACAAACAAAGCCGGCGGTCGCGGGTTTGAATCCTGAAAAAAGCCTTAATCAACAACATTACAAAAGTAGTTAAAAACAAATTCTAAGCCAGTTATCACTTTTTATAGCATTGACCAGGTGTAACTGGACCTGGTATTCGGTAGAATCATTGTAATAATAATAAATATATATTAATATACCGAGCTAAACTCGATATCGCTCACCATATTTTACAATGGAACCCTTCTCACTGAGAAATATAATATTTTATATCTCGAGCTATAAAATGTTTTGGAGCGATTCGAGAAAGATATATTTTCCGCCCCCCGCACGCCCCTCCGCCCCCCGCGGTGGTGGACAATCCCATACAAAACTAAGAAAATATACTTATATCCCATAGTGTGAACGGGTGAAAGATATATCACGAGATATAAAAGATATATTAATAAACTCAAAAACTCAAACTCAAAAGTTTATTTGTAAAATTTTAGGTACAATAACGATCTTATGGTTTAGACAAGGGAGCGCCAAAATTTGCTAACAGTAGCGTACAAATATTTATAAATTTAAATAATAATTATTAACTAGTTATTATCACTAATAAATTATTATCACTAGTTTATACTGGAACTATAATATTATTGCACAATATTATAAGTAAAAAAAAAATATTTACATTTTAACGCAGCAAGAAAGAATACAATAAAATTATATAATTATATTTACATAGACGAAATAGAAAACAACAAGTCAGTAGGTATTTAAACAATTTATGTGGGAGTAGACCCGGATGTAAAATACTCATTCAGGGAGTAAAAAGTGTTCTCTAACAGCCATGAATGAAGCTTGCTTTTAAAAGTGGTGCCTGAGAGCTTCCTTAGGTGTTCCGGTAAGGCATTGAATACTTTTATTGCCATAGCATAACTGTTATTTTTAAATAAAGTTAATCTGCCGGATGGGAGTTGTAATAAGTTTGAAGGTCGTTTTCGAAGTGATTTTTCTGTTTAAATTTGTCGGATCGGATAGAAATGTGGATGATCTTTAACAAAAATGCAGATTTGTTTGATAAATAAACTGGTGAGTGTAAGTATTTTAAAGTTTTTAAACAGTGGCCTACACGAATCTGTACTATCAGCACCAATCATTGCTCGGATACACTTTTTTTTGTATTTTAAAGGCAATGTTAATATCTGTAGAGTTTCCCCAAATAATAAGCCCATATTGTAAGACATAAACCACATAAGCATAATATGCTTGCATTGCAACCTCTGTTGATACAGTTTCCCGCAGCCGACGAAGGGCAAAGACGAATCGACTGAGTCTGCTACAAACATGTTCTTTATGAGACTTTCACGTACAGTTTGTGTCTAGAATTATGCCTAAAAATTTTAAAGTATTAACAGTCTTGATGAGTTGCCCTTCATACTTTATATTAATATCTAATTTAGGAGATTGGAATGTGTGGAATTGTATTACTTTAGTTTTGTCTATATTGATTCTCAAATTGTTTTCTTTTAACCATTTAGTGGCTGCTGTTAGAGTTAAGTTTAATTCCTGTTCTAGGTGTTCTTTATTTTTAGCTTTTATAATGAATGTTGTGTCATCAGCAAAGAGAACTGATTTGTGTTTTGTAATATTGGGAAGGTCATTAATATACAGTAAAAATAACATTGGTCCAAAGATGCTGCCTTGCGGCACACCGTATTTATTTTCTTTTAAATCTGATTTATATTCTTTTTTTTCAAAATTGTTGCCCATTCTTTCTATTTTATTAATTACTACATATTGAGACCTATTACTTAAATAGCTGGTGAACCAATCCATAACTGACCCTCTGATTCCATAGCATTCTAATTTCCGTATAAGTTTATTATGTTCTACAAAATCAAATGCTTTGCTCATGTCTAAAGATAGTGCAAATACCGGAGTTCTAGAGTCAAGACTTTCTATAACATTGTGTACCAAGGTGTAATTGGCCAGAGTTGTATTATGTTTCTGCCGAAATCCGTTTTTTGATAATGTTCATTTTTTCTACGAAGTTAACAAGTCGGGTGTGCACTACTTTTTCGAAAACCTTTGAAAAGACTGGTATAATGGCAATTGGTCTATAATTACTCGGATTTTTTTGTCTCCATTCTTAAAAAGAGGTTTTACTATTGAAATTTTTAATGCCTTTGGAAATACCCCTTCACTAAGAGATAAATTCGCTATGTGGCTCAAGACTTTAGCTATTGGTTCATCGTATCCAACTGAGTTGCTATTTTTAAGTCTAAGTATTATCTTTTGAATTTCGTCGGAACTAGTAGGGTAGGGTTAAAGAACATGCTAGAATAACAATGATCAAGAGCGGGTATATTGAGGCTATCGTTATTTTTTTTCAGGTTTATGTTAGTAGTTTCTATAAAATGTTTGTTCAATGTGTTAGCTACTTCCGATGGCTCTGCAACCGTCAAACCATTAACACGTTCCAGGACAGTGACCGCCTACAGGCGTGAAAACAATAAAACATCTATTGTGTCTGGAGTAGTGTCCCGGAACGTGTTAAAGCGAATTTCCTTAAATTCTGTTGCAGATGGGGTATCAGATACTTGAGTAGTTATAATTTTCCAGATAGCTTTTGACTTGTGTTTTGAATTCCTAACATATTGTAAATTACCTTGTTTCTGAAGACCATCTATACATCGTCTTAATGTTTTTGAGTACATTTTGTATTCATGGTTATGCAAAGCTTTATCATTTTTATTTGCTGTTTGATATGATTTGTATAGCTGTCTCTTTATTTTACATCCCACAATCAAAAGGCAGCTTTATCGAAAAATGATGTTCTGTGCATCCGTAAATATCTTCTTATGGTATTCCGATAATATAAGCAGTTATAGGGGTACAATTGATAGAGACAGTATTCCGCAGGTATTTTATCAGATTACACCAGTAGAAAAAGTATTTATTAGAGTTCCTTAGTCCAACTGGAATCCTTATAGTTTCGGCATGTCCGTCTGTCCGTCCGAAGTTCAGCGAAGACACCTGACGTGCTAGAAAACTGTAATTTGGCATATAGGTGTATTGTATTGTACGTAGATATGTATTTTTGTTGTAGTCGTGTGTCCCAAAAATCCCAGCACTAGCATATACATATGTTGCATTTTAACTGCCTCGGTGGCGCCGTCAGAGGTCCCGGGTTCGATTCCCGGGTCGGGACAAGAATATATACCTGGGTTTTTCTGTTTAGAAATTCTCAGGGTAGCCCGGAGTTTGGACTTTGGCGGTGTTACACCCCTGTGCCTCGGAAAGTACGTAAATGCCGTTGTCCTGCGCCTGATCTCTCTCCGGTCGTGTCAGTTTGCTGTCCCATCAGCCTATGATAGTGAAAGGAATAGAGAGTGCACCTGTGTTTGCGCACACACTTGTGCACTTTAATATGTCCCGGTTAGTCGTTGTGACTGGCCACCGAAGTCGTTTTTTTTGTTAGAGTCCCATGAAAACAACCACCCTCTCCCAATTAAACGGTAGTAGGTAGATACGTAAAAAAAATAAGTACAGCTCTTTGGCAATATGATAAATTTAGTAGGATAACTATCACGGCTGTGATAAATAAACAAATTACGGAATTATCCACAAACTTAAAGCAAAATTGTGAGAGAACGCAATCAAAAGATATAACCGGTTTTCTGTCATAATATCGGATATTTTATTTTATTTTAAGGGAATAAAAACCTTATAAGGCTATCCTAATTATGTTTTACAGGACATGATTGGGTAATAAAAGTGCTTAAATACTAAGTAGATACGGAACCCTTCGTGCGCGAGGCCGACTCGCACTTGGCCGGTTTTTATTTACTGTGTCATCAATAATTTAGGCAGCTGGAAATTGTTAACTTAGCATACGTACTATTATTCTTCTGTGGTCTTAGTATGTACCTTGACCCACTTGAGGTACCGAGTCGAAACTCGGTTACACGATCTTTTTTGAACTATATTTAACGTCAAATATTTGTAAAAAAAAAAACAAGAGCGATGGTTATAGTAGGGTTCAGCAGAAGCTTAGTGCAACCGGGCAACTTACTCATTTTCAAAATCCCACACAGTATCCGCAGTTCAGCATCATCATTTGTCACCTTTAAAAGCAAACGTCTGTACATGTGGACCTTGAGCTCTATTTTTGAATCACTCGCTTCAAGATGACGAGTGATTTTCGTTCGAAAACGAGTTATTTTCGTTGACTTATAATTCATCTTCGAACGAAAATTACACGCCGTATCCAAGCAAGTGATACAAAAATAGAGCTCCCTGGGCACTGTTATGTGCGATGTATGTTAGATCAAGTGTAGATAATCTCCATTTATCTTCCGAGACGCTGACCCCGATAAAATGAACGCGTGCGTTTGTGCACCGAGTGTCCACGGGTAAGGGACATATACATGTTTTACGTACGATACGCTATATACTTACGTACGATACGCTATATACTTACGACGCTATACGCTATATACGGTATTTTTTTTATTGTTTGTTGTAATTTAGAGTGGTTTGGTTACTTTCAAAAGGTGTTCTTATTTTTATTCCCTAATCCCCCACGTCGTCGTTTACCTTTGTGTAGCGTGTGAAAAATACTCAACTAAATAATCAATCGTGAACATTAGCATTGAACGACCAATAAGAACGTAGTGATTACTCAATGCTACTAATAATAATTAATTACTGAAAAGTAAATATTTTTTTAAAATGTTATTTTTACCGCCAATTGAGTAATGTTATCGCCATATTATTTGACACAATAAAAAAAGCTGTATTTCTACTTCCGGAAACTTTCCCTCATGTGTTGGACTGGCAACGCCATCTAGACGAGCCGAGCTAGTTGAATGATGCTGGATCAAATACCATCGACAAACAAAAGTTTTGCGTGTGATTTTTTATTGTATGCTCTTCGTATAAATGGTTTCTTTTGTGTAAAGTTAACTATCAATTTAACCCAATTCGGTATTTGACATGGCTAACAATTAAATAAGAAAATAATTGAATTATGTAGATTTCAAGATGCTGATTCAGAATAACTATGTCAATTTACAAATTAAACATTATAAATATTTTTATTTCTTAAAAATAAATAAGAAATTTGCATCTGTGCAATAACAAAACTCAAACGGCTCACTAGCCAATCAGCACGCGTGACGTCACGATTCAATAAACAAACAAATCTTGTTTGGTCTGTGAAACAAATTGCCCTGTTACTTTTGTACGGTGGGTGGTGTTATTTTATTAATAATTTTGTGTTGATTTTATTAGTTATTCAGTCAAAATGCAAGTGGAGAAAGACTTTATAAAAGCTGATAGTGCTAATCTGCCAAAAGTTGATTCGTTTATGATTGCAAATTTCTTTGCATCAAACCCGGACTTCTGTTCTGCAGAATTTAGAAACGTGAAAACTTCAGTGTAAGTATAAAAAACGGTATCTATCTAATATACATATATTCATAATGTTCTAATTCAATCGATGTCCTTAGCCTTAAAATTTTGATATTTTTTGTCATGATTTACTTTGTTGGTTATGTATGTCAAAAATATATTTCGGGTTATATTGCGGTAGGTAATAATTTATAATTAACTGAAGCAGTTTTAGAATGCAAAAAGTGTCTATCAAAATATAACTACTAATACATTGATGCGTAACATGGTCTGCTGACCATTTACATTTTTTTTTCATAATTATTTTATTGAAATATTTCTATTTACAGATCATCAAGACAGTCCTATGGTGATGATGCTATTGGTTATGTTCAATTAAAACGTGACCAACTCTGTGCACAGTGAAATGCAGAATATGCCCTGAGCATAAAGTTCGTCAGACATCATATTCTGTCAGCATGGTTATAGATGAAAAAGAAAGTGTAGTTAAAAGTGTCCAGTGCCATGACTGCCCTGCATCTCTAGGGGGATGTAAACATTCTGTAGCATTTCTTATGTGGGTGCACAGAAGAAGTGAAGAGCCAGCATGTACATCTACAGAATGTTATTGGAAGAAATCAAAACTAGCAAAAGGAACCACCTTGAAGTTCACAACAGTCAAACAAATGAAGGGTAACTCCTCTACAGACAACAAACAGTTCGGAGAGTTTTTATAAAATAAAACAACAATCAAAATTAATTTTTCTTTTATTTCTCCTATATTTTGATTTAATAGTTACTTGAACTAATTTACTATTTGTTTCTGGGCAGACTTGAATTGATTTATTTTGGGTTTCTTTAATAAAATGCAGCTCCTCATCAGGTACTTGTACATCTGAAACAAGTATAAATTAAAAATTAAAAACAACCCCAACCATAGATTTACACCAAACATAGCTAAGAACACTCTTGACAGATATACCTTTCAAACAAAAAAACCCATTAAAATCGGATCATCCGTTTGGGAGCTACGATGCCAGACTACATATACATTTACACACACACATCAAACTTGTAAAACCCTGTCGTTTTTGCCTTGGGGGTTGAAAAATAACAAACATCATTCTCCCTTTGGCTTCTGCTTATAGCATAGACTAGCGACTCGCCCCGGCTATGCCCGGGGTACATACATATACCAAAACCTTGCTCAAGAATTGCTCTATATATAGTTGAAAACTGCATCAAAATCCGCTGTGTGGTTTTAAAGATCTAAGCATATTTAATTTACACACATACAGACATCGGGAAGCGACTTTGTTTTATACTATGTAGTGATAGTGATTTAGTTGTACACAAATAGTATCGCTTTACAATTTAGACTTACCTCCAGTTCCTATGTTACTATGCTGTAATTCTATGTTGCTAGTGGAGGGTGAACAAGTTTCTTGTGCAAGTATCTCTTCTATTAATGATGCACGCTGCCTTTTTATTACTGCAGACCGAGGCATAGTTGTAGCTGTTCTCTTTAAACGATCAGGTTGACATTCAAATTTAGTAGGTACACAAGATGGTTTCATTCTTTCTTATTGCTGAGACAGAGCCCTTAATATGGTACTCTATGTAATATTCCATGTCATTTGGCAGCTGTAATAAAACAAACAAGTATTATTTATATGGAAAATACTAACCTCACAAGTAATTTTATTTTAAAATTATTTGGTATTTATCACTATAATACCAGTATTTGACGACTAAATAAATGAATAATACTCACATCAAAATGGTCCTCGCAAAAATAAATTGAAGATTTAGGTGATACAGTGGACGGATCGCGTCGTGCTAATTGCAGCCACTTTTTACGAAAAGGCCCCGATTGTGGCACATGAATAAATAATTTATTGGAATTTTTTGTTGTTGTACTTGTACAGCAAGGAACTGTGCAAACTTTGTATGATGACGAAGCCATTTCTTCGAGATTTCAAGAAAAACGAGAGAAAAACAGTTTACACAGGATCATTCACATAACTGTTTATTGAATCATGACGTCACGGCCTAATTTGTCACGTGACTTGCTGTTTTGGCGGGAATTTTGAATCGTATTATTTAAAATGACTGTTTTTGTTATAAATTAACTTTAAAAATGAAATAAACAATTATTAAACGTATCTTTAGTGTCCTAAGAATACAATAAAATACTTTTTATAAAATTGTCAAATACCCAATTGTTGTGATTTACTTTCTTATTAAAGATAAAATAAAAAGCGTTTGGAATGGAATCACGCTATGCTTTAACTCGACTTACCTTTGAAAGGACAGCGCTAGTTATGTCATTTCTAGCGCAGCTGTTCTGTTCGTTCATTCTTTGGTTCATGCGTTCATTCATTCAGCAGACCCGTCCGTCTGTCAGATTGATGTTTTGTGTCTGTCTGTTTGTCAGTCAGTCAGTCAATAAAATGGATAAAAATCCATGGAAGGATTTTTCTCCTTCACCCAAATAATTATTTATCTTCCATGATTGTAATCGCTAGTTCCATTTACAATTTCGTTTTATAATAATTCCCGTCTGAAGGAGTTTTTGGTTAAAATGTGTATAAAAGTAATTATTAATAGTTACCTTACTGGGTGTAACGTGTGCCTGTTTAAATAGAAATGGAGTGCGGTAGAGAGCCTGTTACAATGATATTACTTGAACTAAGATTTGTCGTAAACTTTTAAGTTGTGACTGTGGTTTAGTTAGGAACAATGAGGTTCCATAGAAGATGCGGGGACAGGGTCACGCTCCTCAACGACAACTCGACTGCTGTTCGAAATTTTGTAGAATTTAATCACGGATTGATTTTAAGCGCAGAGCCTTTAAAAGATGACGTTATTTTCGAAGTCTGCATCGATAGAAAGGTAAGAATTTACCTTCTATTTAAATAAAGGCCCTGCCAGAAGGCATGGCTACTTTCTTTGTTAAGATGCTTCTTCCAACTTATCTGAGTTCTAAATTATAGCATGGCTGTATGGCTTTCATGAATTTGAAAAGTACCTCACAATCTGTTTTCCAAATACTGCCCCTACTACTATAGTCTTTGATCTCGCATCCAAGTCATAATCAGAAAGTTTAAACTTTTACACCAATTGATTCTAAATTTCATATTTGCTTTCTTTCATCCATACCAGTTACATTATTGGTTCAGTTGCTATTGTTGATTATGGGCTATATTTACTTCTGATTGTTGTTAGTTTGTGTTAGATCTATGCTTGAAAATAATACCTGATTAAATCTATAGAGTGTGAATCTATTTCACTTTGTAATCTTTGTTCAACCACTACATTTTTTTTTCTTTTGTATTTATCAGGTTAATGTTTGGAATGGGTCACTTGAAGTTGGTGTTACTACATTGGATCCCGAGTATATGGAACTCCCAGCGACTGCCACCAAGCTGCGGAATACTGCTTGGGTATATACTTCTTCACTTAGTAGAACCAAATCTCGTACTTCAATTAGATATTAATAATAGAATTTAGACTTTTCTCTTATTTTTAGAAAATGTCAATGGCCTTGTTACATTTTCTTTCATATCTTTGTGATTATTTTGCTCTAATTTATTTAAAATTTTAGATTATGTCTGGGAGTTCTATAGTGAAAGATGGTGTAACAATAGTCAACTCCTATGGACCAGAACTTGACACTCTGCGCGAGGGAGATTGTTTGGGTGTAATGCGCACTAGTAAAGTAAGTAGCTGTCAAAATTATGCTAGAGCAGCTGTAGGATAAATTAAATTATGCTTTTATTTTTCCTTAATAATCTTTTAGTAAATATTTAAAAGTTATTATAGATTAAAGATAAATTAAATAGACAAAGTGATAAGATGTAGGGATGTAGGGATGTAGTCAAAACTGAAAAGGGCAGTGCCTGCCTTTGTTGACTGCATGGAAAAATAAACTTTAGATGGTAATGCCGGACTAATGCAGATAGTACATACCATAAGTTTCATACATTTATAAGTTAATTATTGCTTTTCATATTTAATTTCATCTGAATAAAGAATGATGTGAAAGTCATTAATTCAAAGTTGATTAATTATAATATAGCTTGAGTAATAATAAATTATAATTTGTGTATTCTCTTTAAAGTTGTTATCAATAAAATAAAATGCACAAGTTTGTTTATTTTTTTTTTCTTTGACAGGCTGAGTTGATGTTTTATATCAATGGAAGATGCATTGGTATTGCTGCCAGAGACTTGCCTCCTAAAGTGTTTGCTGTCATAGATCTTTACGGGCAATGTGTGCAGGTGTCTATTACTCATTCTAATGGCATGAGACCCATTATGGAAAGCAGCTTAGATCAGGTATGAGTTTGTTTATGTCTCTTTTAATAATCATTAATTGTGAAATATTCCAGCCAAAAAAACTATTAAAATTTTAAAAGCTAGTCAGTTGCCTTGTTGCTGGAAACCTATGCTTAGTAAATTGTAGCATAATGATCTAAATTGTAGCGTATGTTATGTTTACATTCACTAATAATTTTACACTCAATCAACTTGAATGACCCCAATGTTGCTTGTTTAGTTTACAGCGTATGCACACACTTAACCTTGTTTAGTAGAACATATAAGCACACTTAAATATGTGAAATATTAAATCATACTAAATTACATTTTACTTCTATCTAGTAGGTTTAATTATGTTGTGAATATCAACTTTTTATTTTTTAAGTCACATATACCATACAACCAAATAAAGTGGAATGTGATTTGTTTTAGTTATTAAATCTCAGTTTAATAGTTTAGTAACATTTCAGATTGAAGAGGATCCAAACAATGATGATACATTAACATCAAGTGAAATAGAAGTTGTCACTGGTCCAACGGAGACAACACCAAAAGATTCGCAGAGTGTTTACATTCCCATGACTTCGGAGGGGGCCTGTGCTTTAGGTAAATATTACTCCCACCCTGAAACATTGAATATAGAACTTTGATTTATGTTATATTATTTATGATTTGATAACATTGGCATACTATCATGATATGACCTGTTTGCAGTAGCTCAAGATCGCTTACGTTTTCATCCAAGATGTGGAATACTAGTCAAGCTATCAGCTAACAACAAGTAAGTAAAGAACCTGAAAATTAGGATCTTCGTAATTTAGCAACGCACGCATCCATTATTTCGCATGAAAAACCTACCTAAAACGCTCACGGCCGGTGTTCTGTCGGCGGCCGCGTAAACCAAATAATCACAAAGACTGTATGTTGACGTAATTGTTGTAAATAGGGTAATTGATGGGCACTTAAGTCCTTGCTACATCCTACAGGTCTGCAGAAAGAGCGAGGCCTCTAGACGACTACAACAACGGCGTGGTGATGACGCACCGTCCCCTCTACGATAACGAGCTATTTGAGATCCGCATTGATCGCCTCGTCGACAAATGGAGCGGCAGCATTGAGGTATACAATAGAATATGGTATCATCGTAAGACATGTACCATTCGATCCCACCAAGTCCACTATGGTGGCTGACACTGGAGAGATACGTGTAGATAACACATAAGGGTCAACTTAAGATGTGATTGTTTGTACTCTCGTAGATTTAACTGCTTCATAAGGGTAGTAGCATTGTCAAGTAATAATGTACGTAGCGCCTTTAAAGTACTTTAGTCCTTTGTAATATAATAAAAGATGTACGGATGTTTGTTACTCCTCGACGCAAAATCCATTGTACATTTCGATGAAATTTACAATAATATATTATAGTTCATACATTGAAATATTACATGGGCTATATTATATTGTCTAAAACTTATCAGAACTGGGTTTATTTTGACTTCAAACGTATGTACCTAAATATCCACTGGTAAGAGTGCTGTGAGTTTAACAATAAAATATTGTTTTTTATGCATTGACATAATAATAACATATTTTCAGTGCGTATACCTAACAGCACGTATTTTTTTTCAAGGTGGGAGTAACAACACACAACCCAGCAACAGTGAGGTTCCCATCTACGATGACTAACATGGATTCGGGCACCATAATGATGTCTGGCTGCAAGGTGCTGCTCAACGGCCACGGCACTTGCATGGAGTACGGCAACTTCAATCTGGATGAACTGCGGGTATGGTTTCAAATAAGAAACAATAAACTCTTTATAAATTAGAATAGTGATAGGAAAATTCGTAGTGGATTAAGATACTTTTATAACGGAACAAATCTGCTCACAGTGAACGGACAATGATTACAGCATTAAATATAATCTACAGATTAGTGAAACGTGAAAATATGGTTGCCGATATTTCCAGAGTGCCAGCAATTTATGTAGACATCAACATTTTGAGAAATCCATCATTGTAGGTTTTTGCCCACTAGATCATAGTATACCATGACTAGAACGTGGAATGTATCAGCCAAAAAATATATATTTGTATTGAAAACTATGGCACCTAGCCTAGCCCACTGTACCGTTCCGTCACCAACCTATACCGTCGCGTGTCATGCACGGAGTGTGTCAGCACCGGCAAATTACGCTCTCGCTCCATATAACTGTGAGACAGAACGCTAGATCCATTCAGTGGGCAAAGAAGAGCTATATTTATTTTTTTATTTATTTATTGACAAAGTCCACATCTCTAAATGATAACACAATATACAGACGTTGTGTTTCTTAACAGATCCAGGGCCCAGATCTACAAAAATCTGGAACAATAATGATATTCATAATAAATCCTCACTTATTTCATCATAGGAGGGAGACACCGTTGGTATGATGAGGAAAAGCAACGGCAAGTTGCACTACTTCATAAACGGGGTCGACCAAGGCGTTGCTACGGACAAGGTGGAGCCCCAAGTCTGGGGCGTTGTGGACCTGTACGGTATGACTGTTAAGGTAAGCCTTTCGTTTTCGTATCAGCGTCTTAACTTAATCAGTCGCTATCACATCAGGTTACAACTTTTGTTGCAAACTAGCCCTTTTTACAGCTGCATAAGATGACGCAGTGTTTACCTATACGTGCTGTCGTCCGTACAAATCATTAAAACAGCAAGGGTTAAATGTGTAAAAGGTATTTTTTAAAAAGGCATTGACAATAGTGACTGAGTTTGTTGCGCAGCTTCTTCACAGCACAGCTGTGGTGCGGTCTATTTTGGGTCTAGTCTAAGTGCCCCCCCAGTGGGGTCTATTTGCGAAATAAACTACTTTTTGTATACTGAGTACGATTTAAAGTCTTGTTTCCTCTTTATTACCTCAGCCTCTTTACGATTGAGACCTTGTATGTACCAAGTTTTATGCAATGGTTTCAATTTGGATGTTCTAATAGACTTTGTACGTTTATTAGTTCCGATCCAAGGTTTTCTGCTTCCTTCCATGATCCTTGTAATAATTATATTTTGTATGAAGTAACCAATTATTGCATTTTCAGGTCTCCATAGTCGACCCCTGTGAAGATGTTGATAGCAACATAAATCCACCGTCCGTACATTCCAGTACATTCCAATTTCCATCGCTGTGTAAGTGTACCTATTTATTTTTATGAAATAAACTCGTAAAACTGGCATTTTACAAATGTTTGTGTCTCTTTTCAGGTCGTTTTCGACCAACTATAGACGAACACAGTCTTTTATTTCATACGCTGCGTGATTCGAATGTTATTATTATTAATGATGGTAAGACTGCTCATAGGCCTAAGTAAGTATCATTGTAATTTTATAAAGTAAGCTACTTACATTGCCTGCCAGTAAATGTTGCTTTACTGTTCATAGAAGTTACCTACTAAAAGTCTTATTCACGCTTCGCGCAGTTTGTTTGCAATTCTACTCTTCGTCACTGAATCATACAGCAAGATCATTTCTTGCTTAGCCCTTGCATACCTCATGAAATCAATTTTTCGACTAGACGCGCCTCTTAGGACCAGTTTCTTGATCAATAGTTAACTAAAATTCGTTATCATTGGTTAAACAGTTACGATTGTGTAGGTTTTAAGCAAAAGACGCATTGATCAGTTGTCAGAATGGCTATTTTTATGAGCATTTTCAAAACACACAGTTGTAAATATTCAACCGCTGGTGACTTGGGTGAACAATGTTCATCCATTGGTTGATCATGTACCTTACAGTACCAGACCTTTAGTTAGACTCCGTGGAAACAAGCTAGTTAGTTTTACCATTACTAGACATCACAAATGTGTTTTATTGTTCATACATACACTATTCTTACGCTATTCTGGCTACGACCTTACTAACTTAGTGACTAAACCAGATTGAACTGTATAACTTAGCAAGTCTATATTTTCAGTGCTTTCGAATACTTCAACAACGGAATCGTAATGACGAACAGGACCCTAAGGACGGGCGAGCTCTTTCAAGTAAGACTCGACCTCGTCATCCCCAAATGGGCCGGAAGCATTGAAATTGGAGTCACGCAGCATTCTTCTAATGATATTAAATTTCCATTCAAAATGAGCAATGCAAAGTAAGTCTTGTTAATTTCTTGGTTCTGAAATTCGAGTTTGATGGTCAATAGTTCTGATGATTTGTAGAAATACTTTTATCGCCATAACAACCATTGATTTGTATGAGTTTGTATTGTATGAAGTTAAAATAAAATTTACTTTTTACTTAGAATCGGAATAGGGTTTCAAGTTTCAAATAAGAGTTTCTTTTCAAAACACGCAATGTTGTAGTTGTTACTAGACTATAGCTTCGAATGCATATACATGCCTGTAAAACGGGGCAGCATCTTGCATGATAGTAACGGGTATGCGCAAGTTTATGATATTCACACGCGCCATATTTGGAGCCCTGCGCGTCCACTCCTTCACATTGCATACCAGTAAGTGTCTTCCTACACATACAAGATGGCACGTGCCAGTAGCTGGCATGCTAGTATGCCAGCTGCAGGAATGTGTATTTCAGCCTTATCATACTAGAGCTAGTGGAAACATGAGAAAATATTCATTATCATCCTTTACCTCGATACTAAAGAATGCATTTAATGGTATATCTTTTCCTTAGATCCGGTACTTGGGCCATGACCGGAGAAGACGTAATAAGAGATGGGACAATAATAATACCACAATATGTCAGGAATCTCAATAGATTAGTGGTAAGTGCATTTTGTTAAAAAGTTTCACTCTTTCTGTCGTTTTTTCTATCCTAGATCCTAGACCCCTTTACTATAGGTCGACCGCAAAACTGAGACGTTTCTGACGTCACTTTTGTCGCCTTTGTTTTAATTTCCCTCCCAATCAATGTACTCCTCATCATTGCTATGAACTAAACGATATTTCTTTTACCTAAAAGAAAAACATTTAATTTATATTATTAATGTGCAGTACTTTATTTGGGAGAAAAATACAACAAAAGTGACGTCAGAAATGTCTCAGTTTCGCGGTTTACCTATATGCTATATCAATTTTATCGTAATATTAAAGATTCTTCTGTTTTTTAATATCCTAGGAAGGGGACACGGTTGGTGTAATGCGAAAAGATATGGGCATCTTACATTTTTTCGTGAACGGGGTCGACCAAGGCCCGGCAGCGTTCAACATACCGGACCACGTGTTTGGTATTGTTGGTAAGAATAATTATTTCTCTATCACAATAAAAAATAATTGTTGGTTATGTTTGAGTGTAAATATCACGTTATTTGGTGGTTGTTGTAGATCTGTATGGGCGAGTAGCGCAGGCGACCATAGTGGATTGTTACATGCCGCCGCCGTTTTCTCCTGAGTCTCCACTATCTACTGAGTCCAACGCTACAATTTATCCGTAAGTTAAATATCTTATCGTATGCTTATGGCCTCTAAATTGGAAATAGGTTACCTAACAGTCATCGTCGTTGATGGCTGGTCTATAGACGTTTTACCTAAAGATTTATCATCATCAAATTTAAAAATGTCGTCGGTGGAGTTTTTTCCATATAAATCCAAATAAGAGAAGATAGTTAGTAGTTTCCAGTTTAAGAACCGGGGGTTTCCCGCCTCTTGATACCCAGTCAAAAGCCATTCCTGATACTATATTTACTATAATTTTGCTGCTACCCTCACACCAGGGGAACGCTTATTTGATGGCGGATGTTCGCCATGGTACAAAATCTTTGTAGCTTAAAAAAGTCCATCCCACTAGACTCCCCACTATATTCTGGTAATCCTGCGCTGTTTGGTCGGGGACTGTTAATTCAACATATTCGCAGCTAACCGCCGTATCTGGTGGTCCGAAAATTCAAAACAAAAAAAAACTCAAGTTAGGACATTTTCAGACGATGAATGGATTTTAGATGTGACGTTTGCTTTTATTGACAGTGAGATGTGTTTCCACCGCGTGCACGGACGCAACGCGCACCTCAGTCGCAACAGACTAACTGCGTACCGCGGCACTGTCTACTCAGAATTCAACGACGCGGTGCTGTTCAGTTCGCGACCACTGAGAGAGTGCGATATGTTCGAGCTGAGGATCGATAAAATGGTGGACTGTTGGATTGGCAGTCTTGAGATTGGTGAGTTGTATGATCAAGCGAAGTATATTTCAATAACCTTGCGACCATACCATTTTGAGAACTCTTGATATATTTTGTCTCTCTCTGTTGCCTCTCTCTCTCTCTCTGTTTCACACTTTAATTTCACTAGGCGGCTATCTGAAATTACTAAAGCGAGTTCAGAAGTTAGGGTTAAAAGTTTAGCCGTTAAAAAAGATACCATTAACGTTATTCCATGAGCTATTGACCTGTTAGATACCAAAAAGCGTAACCGGACCATCACCAAGACTCGCTCCAAACGTCACTGCTAAACTGCAATTCATTTTATCTGAGTACATATTTCTATTCAACCAGCCTCTGCTTTTACTTTGATTTGTCAGATGCACGGGTAGTAGACGTCACTTGTTATATTTTTTCTAAAAAATACCCTTTATCTAATAGGTGTCACAGCAATACGTCCAGACGACCTAGAGAGCAACGGTGGCGTAGGCGCGGTAGCTGGCACAGCAACGGATCTCAACTGGGACACGTACATCCTGAGCGGAGCCGCGATGATGAAGGACGGCGAGTGCGTCCGTAGCGGCTACCCGCTCGATCTCGACACGCTCACCGTGGGCAGCCGAGTTGGTGAGTGAAACACTTATCTTCTTCTTGGCGTGTCGATGGTAGATCAAGTTAAATTTGTAGTGCTCAGTAATTAGCGACGCGGATTGCCTTTTTTATTTAGTATGGGTTTGATCTTGACTCCAGACCAAGCCAAGTGCGACTAAGACGGAGTCGAAGATGGAACGAGCTCGTCCAGAAGAAGCCTGTTCACTCTAACTTTGAATAGATTCGGATTATAGTCACTAGGAATTGCCTTGTCGTTTGCACACATAAGATCATACATACAGCATACAGGACAAGACAATAGGTGGTACATGTTTTGTGGAGTGAAACCACAGACACAGGACAGGTCGTGTCCATCGGAAGCCCCCCCTGTTCGTTGTGTCTACAAGCGAATATAAATGACATTTTAAGCTAGCGCACTAGCATAAAAATCTAAACTCCTGTGGTCTCAAAAAGCGTACAAAGTATACGAATGGCAGTCTTAAATCACTCTTAAATGTGTACGCACACAACTTACAAATTATTAACACGTCCAGTGCATCAATCTGCGATTGGACGTCAAAGTGAGACGCTCAAACAGTCGTCACCGCCGCGTCGTTTCGTCTGGTCGTTAAAAACAAGCTTCAAGCAAATGCTTGAAGCTTGTTTTTAACGACCAGACGAACTGCTTGTCGCTTGATTAGTCAAATTTAAATAAATTTGACTAATCAAGCGACAAGCAGTCCAATTATTTTAATCACTGGCTAACTGATGAAACATAAATTTATAAGGTCAAAACGTTTTAAGTGATAATATTTTAACAGTGTCTTTGTTAAAATCATAGAAACAAAACACTTTTATGACTTTTTTGAAAAAAGAGATTTCATTTTTATTATTTTCTTTAGCAAAGGCAATAATTTTTTTTCAAAACAGCACTCTGACAATTTATAAAGTTATCTACTTCATCGGCTTCGCCTCTCACAATTTAATGCCCAAACTTTATTTTTATCTAAGCTTAACCTTAATTAATTAAGAAAGTAAATTCTGAAAAAAAATATCACCTTAGTCTCCAACTTTCTCAAAAACTAGCGGACAAAACCGCAAAGTGTTTTCTACAAAAAAAAAAAGATTGATTAATGGTGCTGAATCAGACCTTTAAATATTATCACTTAAAACGATGAGACCTTATATAAATAATGAAAACATTACAATGACTTCTTTATTATGCATCACAGGTATGATGTGGCACGCCGATCGTAGTTTACACTACTATCTAGACGGGATGGACATGGGCAAGGCGTGGTACGTGCCCCATCTCAACATATACGCAGTTGTGGACCTCTACGGGCAGTGCACACAGGTGAATAATCATACACACATATACACTAATTTCATTCTGAGAATAACTCCGTTGGTCTACGTGTCAACATTCCACGCAAGAAATATTGATTAATTCTGTACAGTAAGCCTAATAAATCTGCATTAAGTAACCAATAATAGTACATAGACTGAGGACCTACTTGCCGTCGACGAAATAAAAATAAAACGGCACTCATTCAAAGGTTTAAAGTGAAAAAGGAGAACGACTAACGAAAAAATCATAGTTTATTAATAGAAAACATAATTTTGGTAGTATGATTTAGTATTTTGTAGTTTATTTCTTTTCATTGGTCTCACTGTGATTAGGCCGTTTGTTAAGTGTCTTATTTTACAATCTCATCAACATAATTATAGGTAACAATATTACAAAACGAAGAAAGAGCATTCAACTACAACGGATGCAACAACCCAGATAACTCGTTACTGAGCAACTCAAGAGCGCTGTCTTCGCCACCACCGCCGTACTGGTAAGACCATTTTCTGCTTTAAATGAAAGTAATTAGATATTTAATGTGTAGTTTTCTTGTCATGAGATGTTCCTATCATCGAGAGATGGCGCTATCGTCACTTTAGGAACTAACTTTTTAAACTTCATTTAAGAATTATAGCAGAGGGTAATTGCCTTTCGCCAAGGTAAATAATGAACAGTAAAACAATATTAATGTGGACCTTTAGTAAATAAAGGACATAATAATTCAAATAAAATAAGTATCCAAAATAATCCCTAAGTCATTAAATCATTTTACAATATTTACTTAAGCACTTTTTTTTATTTGTCAATGGTTTTCCTTAAGTGACTCTAACGCCATCTAGTAGGAGCTGTAAAACGATGGGAGAAAACTGCTCATTGACATGTCGCTTCGTTAATTCGTAAAGGCTGCTAACGCCTGCTTCCTCTGCAAGTCCGTAGTTTTGAATCACCTTGTAGCCTAAGCCAGAATAGCTTAACAAGCTAAATGGTGTATAGCTATATCCGAAAACACTGGTAAAAATAACAGCTGGAATTAAAGCTGCATTTAATACATATCTATTGAAATAACTATCAATTCCAGTATTAAAAATTTATCAGTTTTATGGAATGAGTGAAGCAAATGTGTACGTGACACTTTCGTGTTGCACTTACTCCATAAAAACATGGGGTTTTTATGTTTAGAGTGACAGTTATTTCGATGAATAGATCAAATATCGTTTTTCGAGTACGATCTCAGTTACATGTACTCATAAATGAATCAACAGACCTATCTTTTTACCGACTTCAAAAAAAGAGGTTTTCAATTCGACCTGTATGTATGTGATATCGTTGGAATTGGATAAAATTTGAGTATGTTGAATTGTCAATGCCTCCAATCACATTTGCAAAATTTCGTAAGTGTATGTATGTTTGTATATTTGTATGTTTGTCCACGGAATTCTCAAAAACGAGAAGTTATACCGAGATGATTCTTTTTTAGTTAAATCAAGTATATTTCCGCTTAGGGTACAGTATAAGTTTCATCAAAATCAGTCCAGTAGTTTTTGAGATCTGCGTAAATAACTAAAAATCATAAAACAACGTTTTAAAAAATCTGACTAAAAAGCTTTAAATAAGGCATTCGTCTTCTCTTTAGAAGAAACAAATTCTTTTGGAGTCGGTGCATGACATCAAGCTTACGTTCACCAACAGACACACATCATGCACCAACTCCAAAAGAATTTGTTTTTGTTCTTTTGAGTCAGTTTTTCGAATGCGGTTAAATTTTTTAAATTATTTGTTATTGCAGGAGTTTTTCAGAGTATTGTGGTGAAAACGTTTACCTAATGCACGACTGTTCGTTCGCGCGGCGTTTCACTCCTGATCCAATGGCGGCGCTCGTTTTCAGTTCAGCTCACCTTGCTATTGGTGAGGTTTTTGAGGTAAGTTAGAATGCCAATTTCAGTTATACTAGCTAGTAGAACTCCGTGGGTAGCTTTTGTATTTTTACACAACATCATTGGTTCAAACCGTTCAAAACCTGCAACCGGTATCGATATCTCGTATATCGTAACCGGTAATCGATATATTTTATGCGGAGGAAATTTATGCAAACCCTGGCTGGATGGCAATAGGTTTGTCGGAATTCCTTAGAAGAAAGAAAGAAGATATAAAACACAATAATGTTATTTGTGCTTCTACCACAATATCTTCCCTGATTTAAACTCAATTCTTATTTGCTAGTCCAACATTGTAAACAATATTTTTGTAACTTAACTCGTCAAGTATGTGTAAACGAGACACAATAAAAAATCCATTGTTATGCGACTCCCGGCATTCGTTTGATACCTGACTGATTAAAATAATATCAGTAAATAAAATTAATTTATTATTTAATTTTAAAAGATCTCAGAGTTGAACAATGAATTAGCTACGTATGTTATTTTTATGTTTATCTTGTTTTAAAGGAATATTTTCGCTAAAAAAGGATGTCAAGACTGTTTACAATATTCGACTAGTGAAGAAAAATTTACGTTTTTACAGAAAATCCTCCACCGACAAGAGCCTAGCTCCTAAATTTGATCATGACGATGGCATAATACATTTTTTATCCGATTGCACTTTATCACTGTGATAACAAAAATAAACTATTGCAGATTAAAATCGTCGAATGCAAATACGGGTACGCGGGCAGTTTCCGAATGGGCGTGACTGACATCAACATCCTAAACGCCCACGTCAACAGTAGCTTCCCTCCATCAGTGTGCTACCTGCCGCACTACACCGCTTATGTTGACGGTATGTACATAACTTAACAATCCCTTATTATAATTAGGTCCCCGACACCATACCACGAAAATCGCCTACACGTTCATCATGGAAAAGGGCACCACTTAAAACAAAAGAAGACGTGACGTGCAATAGTTTTACTGCTTCTCTTGAACTGGTCACTGACCAGTTTTCACCACATCTACAATCACAGAGCAGAATTTTTTTCCTCACAGTCGAAATGTAAAGTAGTATGTTTAACTCGGGTAAAGGCACCCATTTCACTACAACAACAGGTTTTCATGCAGTTTTCTACGTACACAAAACTGCTGTTCCAGCAGCTATAATTCTATAGAATATTAGGTTAAGTCATCAAAGGAAGCATTGAGCAAAATTTAATTTGACTGCTCAAGTAGCCCGTATATGTTACATGTACGTGCATTTAAAAGCAGGCAGTATTGATTACTTCAAGCTAACTGGCCTAAAGCGTCGCTGTTCTCGATACGATTATTTATTCACGTATAAATTAATACACTCGTAACTAATACAGACCTTGGTTAAGTTGATGAAACCTTGTATCTAATTAATATTATTAAATTCCAGGTAAATACATGAAATACTCCCGTGCCGGGACGCGAGAGCAGAGCATCTTGTCATTCGCGCCTTCGTTCGAGTGGCTGCGGCCCGGAGACCGCATCGGCCTTAAAAAAACATCAGATAGCCGCGTGCTGATATACTTCAACTCTGAACTAATGGACACTGCCTTCGAGAAAGTTCCTGATGTAAGTCCAGATTAGAACATAAGGCAGGATTGCCTGCAGTTGTATTACATCACCTTATATGAGATGTAAAATGTGTGTGTAAAATTGTAAATTCGTGCTCATTTTACGTAGCTAAACGCTACTCTGGTGGAAGAGCAGCCTATTTAGCCAAGAGTGCTGTAGCTTTGAATCGGCTTTGGTAATTCAGGATATGATGTGCTTGTGTCTATTTTACAGAAAGTTTACGTCATCATGGAAATGTTTGGCCATGTCACAAAAATCCAAGCAGTTAGCAGGGGAAATCTGGGCAACGCGTTTCCACAGTCAACGAGTAAGTTGCCTATTCACTTCACGTAAATTATAGACGTTAGATAACGTATATAATTTACTACTAGATAGTCAAGAGTAAAATAAACTTCCATGGTTAGTTCAGTGATAGTTCTCCAATCAATCACTGTGTTTGATTTTGTAAAATGGCAAATGCTACGGTATATTCATTATTTGCTAACTTTATTTACCTGAATTTATATTTATGACGCACTTGCTTTTCAGTCCCAAACGACGAATGCATGAAAGTGATACCGCCTATAATGAACAACTCGAACAGTGTTTGCAACAGCACGGGTGCTGTCCAAACTGCTTACAATCAGCTCCCTCAAGAGCCTACCACGAGCGAGGTTGAAATCCCTGACGCTCAGACGGTGGAGCCGATGGTTACTGAGCAAGAGGCAGCGGCTCCTGAAAGCGGTGGTGGCGAGGGCTCCACGGCCAGTTTAGTGACCACCGAACCGAGGAGGCGGCGACACCCGCTGCCGTATACATTCCATTATGTACACGGGAAGAATATTAAGCTTTGTAGTTCGGGTAAGAATTTTAAATATAATATTTGTCAAATATAGCATAGATAATATAGCATGCTGTTCTCATGCATAAGCTATACAATATTACGAGTATTGTGAAGGTACATCATAGTCCTAATTAATTAATTTTAGCGTGAAGAAGTAACAAACATTAATCGTCGCGAACTTTCGCATTTTTTTAAATAGATCTGTATAATAGAGTTATCTTCATATTGTCAACTATTAAACACGACTTTCTTTGTGTATATAGAAGATATACAATTACATGTTTATGTATTTATTTAATTGTCTTTTTATGTGTACCTTTTCAGACACGGTAGCCGTACGCACATCTGGGTATAAAGACGGAATCGCAATAGTCAGTCAGCCACTAAGGAGGGGACACAATTTTAGGGTAAGTGAAGAGAAACTACACAGTAATTTTGATCAGTGTAATAATGTGTGAACTCTTTCTGTTATTTTGTCTTTGTGTATTGTAAAATCGAGGCGAAAAATAAACATGTACTTTAGCGTAAGGAAAATAAGTCATAATGGTTGGTTTGGAAACATTTATAATTAATTAAGTATACTTCAATGTTGTAGTTTGTTTTTTATTGCGCTCTGCGAAAAGCATTAGCGAAATTTCGATTATGTTTAGAAGTTTTATCGATTAAGCTTACAATTTACAATCGAGCCCATGGAATTTTAAGAGGTCTAAGAGTTCTTATTCAACTTGAACATTAAGAACTCTCAGAACATTGAGAGTTGAAAATGTGAAATAAGAAACAAATGTACATCAGCATATTGCGAATACTATGTGAATGTATAATGAATGGTATTTCCGTGTTTTTGATTAGCAATTTTATTACAATTTGCATTTTTAAATGCAAGTGTGCATACTAAAAATAATATTTGCGAAATTATTCCTTATGTAATAAAATTTAATTTTATTTCACTGTCGTAAAATGCGAAATTCTGAGCTTACGCATATATCCTAGTTATATGCTAGTGTGAGAAGGTGTATTTTTGTTTTCTTTTTACGAGAAAACCGCTGAATATACTGAATATACTATAGTTTGAGTCTCGAGAAAGGACACAAGATAGTTGTTCCCTTTAAGGGGATAAAAGAGCGGAAGAAGTTTGTCTGGGATATCCGTCATATGCGCAGGCGAAGCCACATAATCATTAGTTCTTTATACCTTTTCTATATTTGCAAAAGCTTTAGAGAGCGGTTTGTAATTTCATTTCTCTAATGCCCCTTGCGAATAATATTTAATTATAGTTTAAGATGTAGATATGCTTTTGCCCTGCAGTAGGACACTTCAGGCTTATAATAATACTTTTTAAATTTTAAATTTTATCGATTAAATAGTATATGTATATTCATACCTTCTGCTATTATAATGTATTTTAAACGACGACTCAGGTCGCTTTAATACAAACCTCAGTGGTTTTAGAATGTGACTTTCGTATTAAATACTTCTGTAATGTTTTTTGATTGGTAAATAAATTAAAAAAAATGTAGCTCTTGCGATTGTCTTGTCACTTGTGTTTGTAATTGCGAAAGTTTTTGTACATATTTAGTACTATGTTGCTGGCGAAAGGAACTGTGCAAATAGGCGCTGTGCAAATAGAAAAAAACAAACAAAAAAAAAACAAGATTTTTAAGGGTTTATTTCCCATGAGATTTAAGAAAATAGATAGATGATAAATCATAAAGAATTTAGTAAATGCGTACTGCGATGAACGGAAAAGTCAAGCGAAGTAAATGTAGTACGACTGTATATCTATAATATTACGTAAATATATTTATAGCAGAGCGCAATGCTAAGCATGCTTGGTTTTTAAAAGCGAATTAATTAACTCTCATTGCTAACATGCATTGTCGAGAATTATATTTGCTTCGAAATATGTTATTTAATTACTGTCTAGTTTTACTTCAACAGTATTCTATTTACAAATTGACTTTCACATGCTGTTAAATTATCATTGCACAACCATCAAGATCGCATTGTCATAGAGAAAAAAATTGTTGCATGACACCGGCATTAATCTGATTTGTACTATAATGGAGCCTAAGAATTAGAACCCTATCGATGAGGTTCGCAGCATGATAGCGCTGATTTTATTGTAACAAGTTTCTATTCGAACATCCGTCTCATGGCGGGCACAATTATGCTGCAACTGAACTGTAATTTATATGATAAAAATTCGGGTTGCGGGAAGCGCAGATAAACCCGCTCGCGCCTCTCACGAAACACGCTCTCGCCTTCCCCCGCGCCCCGCTGCCCCGCATGCTAAATCTCAATGAAGCGGTCTACCTATAATGCCCTTTTTATGATCTCTAAAGTCCCTTTTTATGTCTCAGCAAATTTGGCACTATTCATATCTGCGTTCACTATTAAATCATCGGAGTAGTATACGTGAAAGAGAAAACGTTTCTCTTTACAGTTCCGCGTAGACAAGGTGGCGGGCGAGTGGTCAGGCAGCGTGTCCATCGGCGCGATGGGTTCGCTGCCTTCTGACGCTCTGCCGCCTTGCGCGATGCACCTCGAGCCGCCGCTGTGGGCCGTCTCTAGCGACTTGCTGCACGACAACGGCACTTTTGTGAGTATTCTTCACTGATCTATGCAAAACTAAACAATGGAAGGTCACGCTGCTGTATGATCAATAGTTGATCATCCGTTGAGCTCGCGGCCTTCTGACGCTCTGCCGCCTTGCGTGTTGCACCTGGAGCCGCCGCTGTGGGCCGTCTCTAGCGACTTGCTGCACGACAACGGCATGTGAGTATTCACTAATCTGTGCAAACTAAACAATGGAAGGACACACTGTTGTATGATCAATAGTTGATCATCCGTTGGGCTCGCTGCCTTCTGACGCTCTGCCGCCTTGCGTGTTGCACCTGGAGCCGCCGCTGTGGGCCGTCTCTAGCGACCTGCTGCACGACAACGGCACTTTTGTAAGTATTCACTATAATCTATGCAAAACTAAACAATGGAAGGACACGCTGCTGTATGATCAATAGTTGATCATCCGTTGGGCTCGCTGCCTTCTGACGCTCTGCCGCCTTGCGTGTTGCACCTGGAGCCGCCGCTGTGGGCCGTCTCTAGCGACCTGCTGCACGACAACGGCACTTTTGTAAGTATTCACTATAATCTATGCAAAACTAAACAATGGAAGGACACGCTGCTGTATGATCAATAGTTGATCATCCGTTGGGCTCGCTGCCTTCTGACGCTCTGCCGCCTTGCGTGTTGCACCTGGAGCCGCCGCTGTGGGCCGTCTCTAGCGACCTGCTGCACGACAACGGCACTTTTGTAAGTATTCACTATAATCTATGCAAAACTAAACAATGGAAGGACACGCTGCTGTATGATCAATAGTTGATCATCCGTTGGGCTCGCTGCCTTCTGACGCTCTGCCGCCTTGCGTGTTGCACCTGGAGCCGCCGCTGTGGGCCGTCTCTAGCGACCTGCTGCACGACAACGGCACTTTTGTAAGTATTCACTATAATCTATGCAAAACTAAACAATGGAAGGACACGCTGCTGTATGATCAATAGTTGATCATCCGTTGGGCTCGCTGCCTTCTGACGCTCTGCCGCCTTGCGTGTTGCACCTGGAGCCGCCGCTGTGGGCCGTCTCTAGCGACCTGCTGCACGACAACGGCACTTTTGTAAGTATTCACTATAATCTATGCAAAACTAAACAATGGAAGGACACGCTGCTGTATGATCAATAGTTGATCATCCGTTGGGCTCGCTGCCTTCTGACGCTCTGCCGCCTTGCGTGTTGCACCTGGAGCCGCCGCTGTGGGCCGTCTCTAGCGACCTGCTGCACGACAACGGCACTTTTGTAAGTATTCACTATAATCTATGCAAAACTAAACAATGGAAGGACACGCTGCTGTATGATCAATAGTTGATCATCCGTTGGGCTCGCTGCCTTCTGACGCTCTGCCGCCTTGCGTGTTGCACCTGGAGCCGCCGCTGTGGGCCGTCTCTAGCGACCTGCTGCACGACAACGGCACTTTTGTAAGTATTCACTATAATCTATGCAAAACTAAACAATGGAAGGACACGCTGCTGTATGATCAATAGTTGATCATCCGTTGGGCTCGCTGCCTTCTGACGCTCTGCCGCCTTGCGTGTTGCACCTGGAGCCGCCGCTGTGGGCCGTCTCTAGCGACCTGCTGCACGACAACGGCACTTTTGTAAGTATTCACTATAATCTATGCAAAACTAAACAATGGAAGGACACGCTGCTGTATGATCAATAGTTGATCATCCGTTGGGCTCGCTGCCTTCTGACGCTCTGCCGCCTTGCGTGTTGCACCTGGAGCCGCCGCTGTGGGCCGTCTCTAGCGACCTGCTGCACGACAACGGCACTTTTGTAAGTATTCACTATAATCTATGCAAAACTAAACAATGGAAGGACACGCTGCTGTATGATCAATAGTTGATCATCCGTTGGGCTCGCTGCCTTCTGACGCTCTGCCGCCTTGCGTGTTGCACCTGGAGCCGCCGCTGTGGGCCGTCTCTAGCGACCTGCTGCACGACAACGGCACTTTTGTAAGTATTCACTATAATCTATGCAAAACTAAACAATGGAAGGACACGCTGCTGTATGATCAATAATTGATCATCTGTTGTGGTAAGGCCTGGGTCTCGAACTCGGCGACAGCAGTGACAGTGTTAAATAGTACGGTCACTGAAATAGATGGATAATTCGTAACATACATGTGGTTAAGTGGTTAAATAAATAGTTGTTTTACAGTAATGGAAACTGAATTCTACTATAAAACTTAATAAATATCCACCAGCTACTAAAAAAATATTTTCCAAGAGCCCTGTTCTGGATGTTGTGCCGTTGTCGACTTTTCGGATTTCCATAAAAAGTGCTCCACCTATCCATATCACATTTTTTTTAATACTGTTCAATATCAAATTTCAGAAAAAGACCCAAATGGCATCGGCTCTAGACGACTTGATAGAGCAGTCAGTGCTGACTGTCCACTTCAGATTCAACGGCGAGCTGGTGGTAGACATTGATGGCAAGGTGGTGGGCGTGTTGGGGTCAGTCCCGAGGTCATTTAGCCACGTGTACCCCATGATCGATCTTTACGGCCGTGTTCAGCAAGTAAGTTTAGCATATAACTTGGTTAGGCCGAGTTGCGCATGTCATACTAAGCCGAGTACTCGATTAAATCATCGTACTGTCTCTTACTACGTCAGGAAATAATAATAGTCAATAGCCCCTAGCCCCTTCCGAAAAGGCTGAAACGAAAAAATATAATAGAATAATATATACATATATTTACTTCAAGAGTAGATGGCTCGCTGGAGTCACGCTCATCATGCGATAACGTAATTACATATAATCTGCTTAAAGTGAAAACACTGCTCGCAGATAGTAAAATTGAAAAAATAAAATAGCCCCTAGCCGATTTCGACTACGATGGTCGAAGTCAGAACGACTAACTGACCGCGCGGGACATATTACAGTGCACAAGTGTGTGCGCATACACAGGTGCACTCTCTGTTCCTTTCATTCTCATAGCCCTAGCCCTATGGGACAGCAATCTGACACGATCAGAGAGAGATCAGGCGCAGGACCAACGGCTTTACGTGCTTTCCCAGGCACGGGGGTGAAACACCGCCAATTTCCAAACTCCAGGCTACCCTGAGAATTTCTAGACAGAAAAAACCCAGATGTATAATTTTGGCCCGACCCGTGGATCGAACCCGAAACCTCTGGCGCAGCCGTCGCTTCAAAATGCGACCCTCTCACCGCTGCGCCACCGAGACAGACAGAAAATAACAAAGATATGATACTGAAATCATCCGGAATTCTCCTAACCCTGACTTTCTGCTGAGATAAAAATATTGAAACGTACATAATACCAGTGCTGGCAAAGATTTAGTTAGAATTTAAAGTATATAAAAGAAAAATCTATGTTTTTCCTTTTTGCAGCTAGTGATTGTACTTTATAGAATTATTTAATTGAGTGTGTGTTGATTAAATACTATACCTCTTTTTTATAGCAGTTACTTTTTGTTTATAGGTATCAGTTTTATTACACCCGTACGTGGTTGTGAGCGGTACTTCCCTAGATCTTCCAATCATAGCCGAGAACCTACGAGAAGAGTCGCTCGCCGAGCTTGAAGTAGACGATGAAGATGGCCGACCCTATGACTGCACTCACGCCCCAGAACGCTCCAAAAGAAAAATCAAGGCGTACAGCCAAGATAACCTCGTCGAGGACGAACTCGACCCCATCATAGTCCAACCGGGACCCAGCACTTATCCCGACCCGCCAATACCTAGTCTTCCTGTAGAAAATGCCGACGTAAAGTGCAGAAAAGTCTGTCCAAACCGCTTATCCTTACACCACAGCCTAATCCTCTCCGACAACACTTCCTTCCCCACCGACAACAACGAGGCTGTGAACCGCTGCATACAGAAAAGTCATTCCACTCACAGCTTTTGCCAAGTCGCCGACGATAACACACTCGAAACCGAAATAAAAGAATCTCTACGACACACGTACAGCGTTGGCTCAAGAGTAGGCGATGTAACCGAAGAGCCAAATGAAAACTTTTGTGATACGAACATTCGGCACAACGATCGATACCCTGAGGCTAATGATGTGGATAGTTTGGATAACGAAATCATGGACGCGTTGACTTTAGAAACTGGTAATTTACCCGATTTGAGCGAGGAGCAATCTTCGTCCTTAGATGATTCTACTCGGCACGATTTTTGGACGGAGTCGTTGTCAGCTGAGAATTTGAATTACTTGAATCGTTTGTTAAGTTTTGACCAAGATGGCGCCGAAGGGCAAAGCCTGGAGGCGGAGTGGGAGGCGTCGGGCGAGGGCTGTGAGCATTTGCACCTGGTGCTGAAGTATTGGAACTATCTGGCGTTACCGTATCCGGAGCTGAGGCAGGCTGTTTCGTGGGGACAAGTGAGGTGCTACTGTAGTGGTTGTCAACCAGATGCGCAGCCTCCTCTTGCAGGTAAATGATTATAATGTAGGTCGTAATAACTGTAATTTTTGTCGCACTAAAGTCGATGCTAAATGCTTATAATCGGTCTATCACTTTGAAGTAAATGGGAGTGGTCTATGTCCAGCAGTAGATAACTTTCGACTGAAGACTTTGATAATAACCATAGAATTGCGTTTGATGTAGGAGATTTGAGTCAATTTTCTTGAAGAAAAAACAGCAGGTTGGCTTTCTCTCGGGTAGAAAGTTTTTTAACGTGTGGATGAAATATAATAATTAGCCAAAGGACGTCCAGTGCTGAACATGGGCCTCCCTCACGGCTTTTTATATAGGCTAGGTTTCCATTTTGTCGGTTGATGTCCTACATTAAGTCTGTGGTTGAAGGGTCTCCAATCTAGAACTTTTCTGCCTCAACGGCCATCAGTTCTGCGCTCTATGTGTCCTGTCCATTGCCATATAATATTAATGATTCGCAGAGCATTGTCTGTTACCTTAGTTCTTTTACTTATTTCCTCATTTCTGATTCGATCTTGTAGAGAAACACAGAGCATAGCCCTCTTTTGCTCGTTTTGCGATTTTGAGCTTCTTTGTAGGACCCATAGTTAGAGACCACGTTTCGGATCAAATTCAAATTTCTTTATTTGCCAGAGACATGGTAGATACATAGATGTTAAAAATAAATATAAGAAAATGTGCAAACATGTTTCGCTAATTTGATTAGCATGCAAACATAATATTACTTAAATTAATTTGGAATCAAAATAATCATGTAACAATAAAATATAGTTTTGCAAGACAAAAAAAAGCAATGCAACGACCACACTAAATCAGTGAATCAATTTATTAGGTAGATTTGTACTTCAAGAAATCGTCAATGCTATAAAAAGTTTTTTCTAATAGCTACATACGCAGTGACGATTTAAACTGATGTATAGGGAGTTCCAGGTATTTTATTATAAACTGTTATACACATAGCAAAATCTCTGTCATCACTCATAACACGCACTACTGGTTGAATACTTTCATCTTAAGAAAAACAATTGGTAGTGATCTATCAATATAACGAGTGGATATATCAATTTTTTTTTCTGTAGAATGGTGAAACTTTTAATTGGAGAACACAGAAAAAGTTCGATTAATGTTAGAATTAGGCCTTAAATCTTGCTATAAGATGAAAATGACTCGTCAGTGTATGTTTTAGTCATCGATCATTTCAATGTTGTTATCATGACGCAGGTTGGGTGCGTATCGAGCGCATCGACGGCGTGGGTGCGGCCCAGCGCGCGTTCTGGCACGTGGTGCGCTCG